>CAOKZL010002088.1:0-245797 GCA_948472985.1 Iguana delicatissima | reverse complement strand
CTTCAATTTAACCCTTTCAAGATGAGTCAGGGCATCTGCTGATTTGTTAAGCTATCTGGGTCGCCACGTAAGTACTGATGCCAGTTGCCAGACTGGAAACTGGAGATATTTCCTGTACCTTTAATGACTGCATAGAAGAGGGGATTTCAGCAGATGTTGCTTTTTACCTGGTTGCATGACAAGCAGTGCCTTATGTGCGAGTAACATTTGCACAGGCCTCCTTTTTGGCTGATGCACTGGCTGTTCTGACAGCAGCCACACATTTGCACAGGCTTGACCCAATTGGCTCCTGCCTCCACTGCCAATTTGTGGTGAGGCTTGCTAGAAAGGGAATGGAGACCTTTTCCCACTGAGTGCTACTTTTATTGCTCACCTCACTCCACTGGCCTCTGCTGAAAATAAGAACTCTCAAAGTCATACTCCAACAGTCTATTAAATATTTAAAAACTGCACTTTTGTTCTGTTGCAAGGATGTGTAAAAACATACCTTAAAAAAGTCTTATTAATTAATCAGGTGCATTATCTAGTATGGTGTGCTGGTTTGAGCATTGGATTATGACCCTGTAAGCCAGGATTCAATTCCCTGTTTGGCCATGGAAACCCACTGGGTGACCTTGGGAACCTCACACTCCCTCAAAAAAAAAGCCATGATAGTTTCGCTTTAGGGTCGCTATAAGTAGGAAACAACTTGGAGATACACAACAATAACAACAACCCAGCTACTTAAATATACTAATATTCCTTTTTTTTTAGTGGGAGAGTGGTGTGACTTAAGCCTTCCTGAGAAAAATCATTGGGGCTCAAAGGATCTTTGGCTGGATCATGGCATAAATAAAGAAGCACAAGCAAGACGTGCATGGATGATTTATTGCAGACCTTATCCCCTACACACACACACACACACACACACACACACACACACACACACAAAAACTTTTGCATAAAGCACTTGCAGGATCAGAATATAAATGGGAAACAATATTAACGATATTGATACATTATTGTCTACAATGTCAAAAGGAAAGATCTAATCAAGACTTATGAAAGCAATACATCATATTGTCAGGTTAATCATTCACTATGGCTCTTTGAGACGATGCATACGGCATCATCTTAAAAATTTCATTTTCTCCCCACCCTGTTAAGACATCAGAAATGAAGAGCAGTGTCTAATTGATACAGTTTTGTCAGGAACCTCTTGGGCAATTATCTGCACACTTTCCTCCTTACCACCACCTTTCCTCAGAGAAGAACCAGTGAATGGAAGCAAATGCCTTTCATGCTAGGTCTGTCCAGGATTCTTGTCCTAGGCCTCCTCCTCAGAGTAATCCTGGTTAATGCCATGACCTGTGGGAAAATTATTTACTTTCTATCTTACCATCCTACTAACAGGAAAAGGTCAGGGGTGTCAGAGGTAGTTAAGGCTTTAAAGAAGATGAGACATTGTGTGCTCCTAGAGAATACAAGGAAGAGAAGTTCTGCAGAAAACCAAAAGGCTGACGTTATGTCTTCAGAGCCTTCAGAGTTATCTTCACTTCTTTTCTAATTGCCAGAATTTGAATCTGGCAGCCAGATGGTTCCTTTGTTCTTTTGTGGTGGTGGCTGGGTGCTTGAGGAGCTGAAGCAGGAAGGAGAGCTTCTGCTCCTCCTTCTGCTAGATCCCATTCTTGTACAAACAGAAGTGTAGCACAGGCAACTGTCCATCCAGTTACTTATTCCCCTGTGAGAATGCTTAGGATAACAACTTTAGCTGTTATGGCATGACACTTTTTTGGTATTGAAGACAATAAGAAACTTGTAAAATAAATCAATTCATCTTTAATAACAAAATATTTCAGAGGCCTGCTATTGGTGGGTGTTGGTAGTACTGGCACTTGACAGACAGAGCATAAATGAAACTTTATTGGTAGTGTAGCTCTATAAGATCCATGATATTTATTTGGTGGCACAATATAGATAAATAATCACAACAAAAGCTCCAAGCAATGAAAGTACTATCTTAGAATGATATACAGACCTGACCCTACTATTGGTTGTAAATGAGGCAATCATGTCAGGTAGCAGATGCTGAGAACCAACAGGGACATGAATTTCCCCTCTGAGAGTTACTGTCTACACACCTATGGTTCTGTTTCCCCTAAACAGGTTGGCAGCCATCATATATGAGCACCCCATCCATTACCAGGCTTCAAGGCAGGTTCAACTGCTAATTCAGTCAACTACTCTACACCAAATGGAGAGGGGTGCCGTCTTGTCCATTGCCTCTTGTGCTGGCCCTGACTATCAGGATTTCCACATGAGACTGTTATTCCATTTGCAACATCCTATGGAATCCTGGGGTTTGCAGTTTCTGGCCCCTCCCCAAACTGCAAACCCCAGGATTCCATAGGATGTTGAAAGTGGAGTCATAGCGCTATAACAGTCTCATGTGGAAATGGCCTATATATTCCCCAAAATAGCATTTAGCATAGCTGAGGTGATCACAGTTTTGTCCAGCATTTCCCCTATCTCTTTTAGCTACTCCCAGTTCTTCCTGATGTCACATACCAGAAGATCATTATTTCAAAATATAAAATAAAATAGAAAAACAAGGATGGAGAAACAGATACCTTCTGTTTTTCAGTTGCGTCTGACGAACAGAAGCTTCATAGCTGGAAACCAGAAAAGAAGCAATTGATATGAACAAGCTGTCAGTGTGATAGATTATGGCCTTTTCCTCATGGGGGAGGGGCCGAAACGGGGCGGTGCACACAGGGGCGGAGATTACCTGGTAGCGTGTTGCTCCGTCCCTGCTCCGTCTCTGCGGGGAGCGCAGTTTCGCCGCTCTACACGCCGCCGAATTTCGGTGGCATTCAACAGCGTTCAGCGGCGCCCAAAATGGCGGCCGGCGGCTTCCGGTGGCACTCCGCCAATCAGGGCAGCGTGCCAGCTGGAAGCCCGCCCCCCGGCAGATCTGCAGAGATGCGTTACCGCATCTCTGCAGTTCTTCACCGGGAGCTGCCACGGAGCAGTGCGAGCGAGTTTCATAAAAACCACTTGGGAAGGTGGTTTTTATAAAACTCGCAGATCCACCCCTGCGGCTGCGCTACAGCGGTTTGAGGTGTAGAGCCTAATCTTTTCCAACCGTGCTAGCGCACCCCGCAGTGAGGACGACCTCCGTGTCCGGTCGTTGCACCACGGGGTTTTACCCCACTGTGGAAATGGCCTATGTCTAACAGATGGGGTGTGGTGAGCTTCCAATACTAGGTATCCATGGCTTTTGTATTAACAATTACTTGAAGATTGCTGCTGAAGAAGGAACCTGCATTCTGAAGTATGTGGAGCTGTAATAAATCTCCAAAGATGGCACTGTCAAGAACAGGTTTCTCCTTTTCCTTTTTTCCTCTTCACTTCAAAATAACTCCACTCTTGGACATCTTTTCTTAGTCTTTTTTCTTTCAGTTTTCTAAAACCATCCCAAGTATCCTCATACATCCCAAATCCAGCTTTTGCCAAGCATGATGCTATACATAAATGCCTAGTTTTTAGAATGTTAGCAGTAATTGGTTTGGAATCTTTCACCCATTACCATACTCTTTGCATTTTTAGACCTGTGGTAACAGGGATGTTGTACAGATGCTAGAAGCCACTGAGAATTAAATGCTGCCTTGAACAACAAAGTTCTGCAGTTTGTTCTGATGAGGTGCCCAGTTTTGCCTCGAGACAGTCTCACACATGCAAAATATTGTAAATAAAACAGTGCTGTCTGTCTAAACACAAAAACCCACACACAATTAGTGTCTCTCAGAATGAAAACAGTTCCTGGCAATCTCCTTTGCAAGCCCACAGCTCCATGTAATTGTTGATCTGCAGCTTCAGCCAATACTCATTAAAAGAAGCCTTCCTACCTATCCAGCCCTATTTGGCTTGTCTAACCAACTAAACTGTGTCCCATGATTTTGAAGATTGAAAAACCTGAGTGTGTTCTCATTAGTTTAGGAAGTTGCCATCCAGGAAAGGATTTTAATCCATCTTGTAGCATCTTCAGAATATGACAGCAATCATTTTACAAGCACCAATCCTTCCCAGTGCTTGTGAAAGTCAAATGATCAATTGCATAGCGAGGAACAACTGGTAGATAAAGTTACTGTTTATCAGTCATTACTCATGGCTATATATGTGCTAGGGTTGTTGTGGTAGATGCTGGCAGAATCTAGAGTGGGGGAAAAAAGACTGAACTTCTCAATCTCAATAATGTATCACTTAAATTAAAGCTTTATCACAACCATTTATCATTTCAAATTTCAGAAGAAGGCTGAGATTTGGAAAGGCAGCTATGAAAGATCTAGGTGAGGTCTTCAAGTACAAAGATGCATCATTAAACATCAATGTCAGAATTGTCCACACAATAATATTCCCAGTCTCTGTGCATGGTTGTGAAAGATGGACAGAGAAGAAAGCCAACAGGAAGAAAATAAACTCATTTGAAATGTACTGGGGGAGAGTTCAAGGAATAATACCATGGACTGCCAAAAAGAAAAGTAAGTGAGTCCAAGAGAAAACCAAGCCTGAACTGTACCTAGAAGCCAAGATGACTAAACTGAGGCTATCATACTTTGAACAAATCATGAGATGATATGATTCATTGAAAAAGACAAAATGCTGGGAAAAGGAAAGGCAGTAGGAGAAGAGGAAGACCACATGAAATTGGGTTGATTCAGTCAAGGACCCCACAGCCTTGGGTTTCCAAAATCTAAGTAGGGCTGTTGGTGACTGGGGCTCTTGGAGGTCTCACTTTCATGGCAGTCACCATAAGTGTAACTTAACCGAATGGCAAGCAACAGCAGCAGCAGCAGCAACATCAACCATCTGCTTTGGAACATGACCTACAATCTATATAATCCTTGTTTCATCCATACTGAATACAATGCAAGTTGTCATGTCTACAGCAGAGCAGGCAGTAATTCACAAACAGCACAGCTCCTACTCAAGAGGTGAGAGTCAAAGAATGTCCAAACAGAAAGGCAGCCAAGAGCAAACAAATCCAAAGGGGCAAATCCAAACCATAGTCCAAACAGGCAGAGTTCCAAGACAACCAGATCCAAGAGCACAACACAAGGTTTCAGGGCCAAAGAGGCCAGTTACTGACTCTGGGAGGAAAGGCCAGCTGGAGCCCTCTTTTATCTATGGCTGCTGTTCCCTCATTAGGGTTCGCTTACTACTTAAGCAGGCTGAACGACACAAGCCCTCCCTTTCAAGACATCTCTGCTGCAAGGTAGGTGTGTCAGCTATGTCTTCCTCTATTTGTTCCCCTGGCTCAGGCCCTTGTTGTTGTTGTGTATTATCTCCCTCTGGACCAGCTTCTGGCGACACTTCAACCTCTGGGGAAGCCTCTGCCTCGGAGTCAGAATCCTTCTCCTTGCTGCCACAGTCTTCAAGGCAGGGCATGACAAAAGTATTGTGTACTCTCACTCTCTGTCTGTCTCATAGATACACACAACATGCATATACAGAACTGACATACATCAATCAGGCTTGGCAAGGACACTTTACCTCTACCCAGTTCACAACTGCAGCTGATCTTTGTAATGCAGTGCCTATGCTGTGCTATGCTCACTGGCTTCTCTTGTTCTTCAGCAAATTACACTAGGATTATTGCAGTCTCAGAAAGCAATCATTTATTTATATCTTACTGACTACAAGTGTATACAGTGAATGGTTAGCAAACATCTTAAAATGCAAACATAAAGCTCAATAGGAACATCGTGGAAGACTATGGAAGCTTGCAGTGTTTTATTATGTGTGGTTAACAGCTTGAATTTTACCAAGAGGACATGCTAACTAGATGTCCCTTGTTCGGACCATGGAAATATTATTTTTCAGACTACAGCTCCCAGAATTATGCAGAAAGGGATTCTGGGAACTGGGACCCAGCAAGTAACATTTTCAAGGTCTGCCCTAGTCATAGAACTGTGTTAGAATTGCCCTAGTTATAGAACTGGGATCCCCTCAGTTCAACAGGGGATGACAGTGGGCTATGCCAATTCACATTTCTTAGGACTAAAGCCAAACTAAACTAGCAATCACTTCCTTCTCATGTAACAGTGATGGTGATGACCGCACAGTATGAAAATGACCACTTTTACCTCTTGCTTTACAGTGGCCCACATCATCATAGCCTAAGTAGAACATCTTCAGTGGTTCCATTTCTTGATCTGAGGCATTTTTTTTTTGTTTTTTAGGAATGTTCTGGACTAGCATGGGCAGTCCTTCTCAGGTTTTCTATAGTGTGACTGGGAAGGCTATAACATTTGGCTTGTGGCCTTGGACAGGGAAGGAACTAAAGAACAAAAAAGTCCATGTCTTTTAAACATCTGAAGAACCTATAGTCTTACTTCTGAGGACTCAGGCCTCCAAAAATAACACTGAGGAGAGTACCTTTTCTTCCTTCAGACCAGTGAGCAGAAACATTCTTCCTCTAACCAGGACCCTGAGATACAGTTTAGTCAAACCACATCTTGGCTGTATCTCTCAACACACTGTGGCTGCTCATCAACACTCATGAACATTCAGTCCATGATCATTCAGCCACACCCTTCTACTTTCACATCTGGAGTGGCTTGCAAAACAAATGCATAAACCAAGAACTCATACAACCATCAGAACATGGTATTTTTTTAATAAAAAAAAAATTATATAAAAAAAAATCAAAATAACCAGCAGCAGTGATAGTAAAGTGTCAAATGCAATTAGCATTCAAAATAGGTAGCAGTTCGGGGATTTCCGGTTCCGCAATGGCGAAGAGAAGGTGAATCCTCTCCAGCTCTGGAGAGAACTCATCGCATTTCACGACTGAGAGGTGTCTGCAAGAAAACAGATGCCTCAAAAAGTTCTCTGGTAAGAAGAGAACTCGAATGGGGCCACGGAGACTCGTTTCCTTCCTTGCTCAAGTGTGAGAAATTCATCAGATCCACTCGAGCAGGGGAGAGGGAGTCGGATGGCAGCCATCGTCGTGAAAAGTAGCTGAGCTTGATCTCAGCATGTCTTCGTCGCGGATTTTTTTAAAACCACTTGATTGGACTGGTGCCAGGGCGATCTGATCACTGTAGAGAGAGGCATTGCTAGCTCTGCAAATAAGGTGATATTTGAACTTTCATTCCTCTTTTCTAAAACTGACTATCATAATCTGTAAACAAGAGTGGATCCATATTGGATTTAATGAGACAGAGAGTAGTTAACTAAACTCTGAAATCAACAGCTGATTCTTTTTTTTCCTTTTTTTTCCTCTTCTCTTCCTGGTGGTTTGTGAATGGAATTAATATTTTTGTGATTTGGACACCAAATGGGAGAAGTCCCCCCCGCTTTATTGGATTATTTTGGTAAGAAAGAAGATCTTCTTCTAAAATTAATTTTTAATGTATGGGCACTGAGTGGTGCTAAGATGGCCACTGGAGTTCAGAAGAGAGGGGGAGTATAAACAGAAAAGGTTAAACGCTCAGCTCAAACAGAAGTCTTTTTTTTTTCCCCTAACCTTTTTTTCATCTTCGTTAAAGAGAGGGGAAAATATCTTAAATAAACTTTAAGGTGCTGATCGCGATTTGGAGTGGCACAGCAGGAAGAATATTTGAGAGAAGTGATCGGCAGGCGAGATTCGGGACGTGAGGAGGAAATGGCGGCAGTGGTGCTTTGAAGCGCTGGCTGAGAGACAGGAGGGTGCAGACACATGGACTGGTGTGAGCGGCTAGCAGCAAGATCAGACCCTGCCCCGGAGTGGAGAAGGATTTAGCTGGAGAAAGTGGTGAGGAGGATGCATAGAAGGATATAGAGAAGGTGAGACGAACGATCTGGAGATTTGAGTGGGGGAAACAAAGCTTGACACGTGAATTAGCGGGGTGGATTTGGCGTACAGACCGGTGTGCGGAGAAGAATCAGAGTGCAGGACGGAGGGTGGAGAGGAATCGGCGTACAGGTCGGTGCGCGGAGAAGAATCGGCGCACAGGCCGGTGCATGGAGTAAATTGGCGAGGGAAGTGGGAAGAAAGGAGGACAGAGTTTATATAACTTCATAGCTACTAGTATAGAAGGGAATGAGAAAGAAAGTTGTAAGAGTGTATTAGATCCCTTAGCAATCAAATAGAGCATTAAATTACATGTATAGAGTGGAAACTGATAGAGAATAATAGAATACAATATCGGAATTAAATATTTTTGAAGATGTTGTTTCTGGAATAAATTGCTGTAGTGATTGATTTCTAAAAATAATAGATGATTGGAAAATCAGATAAGTTAAGGAATTGGGGTTAGCTGTACTGTAGAGTTTTGTATAGATTGTTGTGAATAGAATTGGATTGATTTGATTTAAAAAGGAAATGATTTGATTGGGATTAAATTGATTTGAACTGATTTAACTGAGATGAATTGAATTGAGGAAATGAATTGAAACTGAATTGTAGTGAAAAGATGAAACGATGAATTACATGGGGGGAGGAGATTTGAATGAATTAATGAATAGTATAAAACCAAATAGGGACTGATTGTATATCATTATATGAATAATTAGATTTGTGGGTATAACCTCATTTTTTATTTTTTTATTTTTTCAATATAAAAAAGTGAATAGGATAATGGACATGAATTTAAGCTTGTAAACTAGGGAGGTGGCATTAGGGAAGGGAAGAAGATACGACCATTTGATTCATTTGATTTATCTGTATAGACACGAGACCTAAATTAAAGATGGCAAAACAAATAAAAGGCACACCGCTTGACTCTAGACAATCAACGTTAGCAATAACTACAACACCTAAACAAACAGAACAGAATTTAATTTAGGAAGAGATTAGATTGATGCGAACTGAGCAGACACAAATGAGAGAAGAACAGTCAGAAATGAAAACAGAGTGGAGAAAAGATATGAGAGATTTACGCAGCGAGATAAAGTCAGATTTCAAGAAAGAATTTAAAGAAATAAAGGAAACAATTAACACCCTTTCTGAGGAAATTAAGGGAACTACAGGAAGAGTGGAGAAGTTGGAGGAAGAACTGAAACTGATTCAGGAGAAGTGTGCAACATTAACATGGGAACACGAAAAGGGTATAGATGAGAAAGCATTATGGGAGCTTAAGATGCGAGAGAACTCGCTGAAGATCCGCGGATTAGAAGAGCAAAGCTCTGAAGATCTTAGAAAGATTCTAATTCCAGTGTTAGCAAATTTGATTGAGATGGACTCTCAAACATTGGACTGGGAAATAGACAGAATTTTTAGGATTGGCCCCTTAAGAAATAAGAGAGAAGAACGTCCGAGGGATGTGCTGATTTCATGTGTAAGGAAGTCAACAAGAGACCTTATCCTCCAGGCCAACATTAAATCAAGAATTGAAGTGAAAGGTCAGAAGCTGCAATTATATAAAGATATACCAACAAGAATACTTCAGAAAAGATGAGATTATAACTCCTCCGCTGAGCACTCCCTTTGCTTTCTGCAAAGTGTAGCCACTCCCCGCATGACCTGCATAGTTGTTACAGTTTGTGGGTTTCTGATAACACAGATAATACAGAAGAGGCTTCAGTAAAACCATCTGCTCCTTTCATGAAAATATCACTGCCAATGCAAAATGTATAGCACATCTGAATACTGTTGCTGAATGCTCAAATCAATCATTCTTTTCCTCTGCATGACTATTCATGTACAGAAAGAACAAAATAATTTTAAGGCTTTTCCTTTTGAGCTCTGTTCCGTGGGGAATTTGTAGCACATTTTAAAGTGCACAGCTTATCCCTGTCTGTTACAGCCTTTGTTTCAGTTCATTGTTCTATAGCACATTGACGATTTCTCTTTCTGTATATTAGTCTACATGGGTCTAAAAAAGAGTGACAGTATGATCATTATTCATAAGCAGACTGTTTCATGGACAAGTCACATGAAATGCCGGGCAGTGAGGTCCGTGAAATACACCCATTTTTACAGTGCCAGACTAGAAACAACAACTCCATCTTTGTGCTTTTGCAAGGTTGCTACACAACATGGGCTAAGTCACAGCAGTTAGTTTGCTTGTTTCATTGTTCAAACACAGCATGTTTGTTTGCTAGTTTCATTAGAATTGCATATCAATATTTAGAAATTTTGAGAAGCAAATGTTACCCCAAAATGTGGGTGACTCAGGGGTCTACTCATGATGCTAATACCTCCATGAAACAGTGGGGAATATTACCTCAAAGAGGAGGCCTGTGAGCAGTGGGGTGCGGGTGGGGGTAACCTTACAAGATCTTTTACACTTATGTTTACCAGTACTTCTGCAGGGAAGAACCAGCTGTAGATCCAAAAGTAAGCTTAATATATTTTATTAGGGGAATTGCAATCACACACACAAGATCCAAGCAATCACACAATCACACAAGGCTAACTAAAGGAAAAGGGAGGAAAGTTTTGAACAGCAAGATTTCAGAGTGAACTGGATGATATTTACCAATCCAAAAGAGTAGTGAGGAAGCAGCAATGCGGCCTCAATGCGAGTCTGAAAACAGTACACAATCGGAAATCAGAGCAGCAGAATGGCAGCCAGCAATCAGTGTACTGTGAGTTGACTGGCCAAAAACCTGGGTTTAAATATTCTCTTCCTGCCTGAAGGGCTGGGGTGTTTATGGTTCTCCAGCAGAATACACAATGGAGTTTACAGAATAGACAATGGGGTCCAGAATGGGCTAATGGTCTTAGCATTAGGTGACAAAGGGCTAATGGCTGTCCTGATAGCCCAGTACTTTTCAAACAGATGTGAGGACAAAAAGAGAAGCTTGTCTGGTCAGAGGGAGAGGAGTCGAGACAACCAACTATCTTGGGGGAATCTTCCAGATGCTATTGCCTCTAAGAGGGTGAGTCGTTAAGGCTAACTGTGAGCCTATTATCACTGGAGTTTCCTGGTGATTACCTGACTATGACCTGACTTTGCCTAGAGGTCTCTTCTGGCCTAATTCGCAACACATGTATTCAGCCAGTCTTTTCCTCTTATCCAGCATGGCCATTCTACCATATCAAGGTACATTTTATATTTATGCCAATTAATATATTTTTCCAGTCAAATTATATTTTGCCAATTAAACCATATCAAAGTGTGGAGTTGTACGGCCTGATAACACATGTACCTATGATGTAGGTTCTATATAGTGGTTACCCAGTTAGCAACAGTCTTTCCACAGTGAAAGAGCTGCTTTACCTTCTCCCTTCCACTGCACTAGGTAGCAGTGGTCCATAACGGTGACAGTTTGAATTCTGTCATCATTTCCTCTCTTCTCTCTTTGTGAGTGCATAATAGCAGCTATGTGTATAGGTTCTGGAGAGAACATCTACACATCACATTTTTTTAAGAAACATGTATCAGAGAGGGAACAGAAATTGAATGGATAGACAGCTGGGTCTTCTTTCTGCATGGGCTAAAGGATAGCATCCTCCCTCATGCCAGAGGCAAGCAGCAAGTGTAGGGGAAGAGGAGCAGAGCCCTGTTTTCTGTATAATTCATTCCTATAAGATAAATCAATAGGCTCATGGGCAAGGCAGGTACTTCTAGTTTTAAAAAAAACGATACTAACTTTTTGCTGGGAGGACTGGGAGCCTTTGGGAACCTTGAAAACGGTCTTGGAGGACTGAATGTGTGCACCCTGCAGACCCATCCCTGCCCTACGGTTAAAAAGACATAACTGCTACACATGCCTATAAAGTATAATTAGTTTGGTCCTTAGTAACATACAGATTAATCCCTCAGGACAAGTGAAAGTGCAAACATGGCCCAGCAACATCAGGATGTGGTCAAGATGGCAAAAGTTAGGACCTTATCACACTATACTGTTATAGCACTATTATTCCACTTGAACTGCCATGGCAATATTGCATGGAATTATGGTGTTTGCAGTTTAGGGAGAGGCAATCAGAATTCTCAGCCAGAGAGCTCAGCAAACTACAAGCCCTAGAATTCCACAGGGTACAGCCAGGGCAGCTGAAGTGGAATAATAGAACTATACCAAGTGTAGTAGGATAGGGACCTTATTAATGCAGAAGAACATGCAAGGTAGGGGTGTAGTTTGCTTTTGCCTGAGCCTACAGAGGGCAAGATTCTGCCAGCTTCTCTCATCTCCACCCTGCTGAGTTACCTGAATGCAAACTACTTCTGCACTTTGAACTCAGCTTGCAGGAAGTGGAGTAAGCCAGGAGGAAAGGGGAAAACAGGAGAAGGAGAGAGAAACTGGAATATTTTGAAAGCAGCTGAAAAAGTAGGATGACAGAGGATTGATTGGGACTGTCTCTGCTGAATCAAGACAATTGGAGGTTATGATGTACTGTATCAGTTTGTAAAATTTATTCCAAGTTCTTTTAAAGTTACAGCAATGCCAAAGAGTTGTGGTTATTATCAACAAAGCATAACAGAGAAGAACTTCCTTTTTAAAAAAATATTTTTATTATAAAAAAGGAGAAGAAACGCAAAAAAACATACTGAGAAAACAAATAAAACAACTTGCAGTGTATACAAAAACAATCTAGAAACATACTAGCACACATAGGTACAAATAACAATGATAATACATGCCAATTACATAGTTAAAAAAAGGAAAACAAGGAAACTTCCCCCTTGAGTGAGGTACAGCATTATTATATACTCAAAATATAAAGTAAATATAAAGTAAATATAAAGTAAACCTCCCCATACTAGAAAAGGAAAGACTGACTCTTCTCATTATCTCACCTCGAGAACAATCTCTGATTGTTTAGTTACAATACCATTGTCAATAATAAATTCTCATTATCTTCAAACTTAGTATTGTTGGTATTCCTTCACAGCCCTAATCTATCAGAAAAAAACAATTCACATCTAAACTTCTTCTTTTTCCACCTCCCTCCATAACATTATCAAAGGGGTAACAACCAATAATTTTAGAAATGTGAAAAATAAATTATATCATTCCTACTTTAACTTAAAAAGATACCATATCTGAGATATGCCATATTCTCCCATTAAGTATAAATGAAAATCAAAAAAATAAATCAAATAAACCTGATAAAATTGCTCCTAATGCTCAGGAGTGGAAACCACTGGTTGAAATTTCCTTATTTTGAAGAAATGCTGTAAACAACTCCCAGGCCTCATAAAATTTACTATCCATCTTATTTTCCAGTCTATAAGTCATTTTGCCCATCTGTGCTATTTCTATGACTTTTTCTAACCATTCATCAACTGTGGGGATGTAAGTTGATTTCTAGTGTCTAGCATAAACAAGTCTGGCAGCCACAATCAGATGCCATGCTAATCTTTTGGTACAGAAATCCATATTGTTGTCGGCACCAACAATTCCCAATAGAAAAAATTCTGGCACTAATTCAATTTTAAATTTCAATTTTTTTTGCATATTAGCTCTTATGGCATACCAGAATTTCTTTGCTCTGCCACATCCCCACCACATATCATAAAAAGAGCCCACCTGATCTCCACATTTCCAACAATGGTTGTTCATATCCTTATTCATTTTTGCTAATCTGCTGGGTGTCAAATGCCATCGATACATCATCTTTAAGACATTTTCTTGGAAGGCATAAGATCTAGAGTATGACATATTATTTTTCCAGACCGTTTCCCAATCTTCCAAGAGGACATTGTGGTTTAAATCTGTGGCCCAGGTTATCATGCAATCTTTAACCATCTCTCCCTTTCAGTTGTAAGTTAACAACCTCTTATACAACCTTGAAAGTAAATGTTTTTCACCTTTTAACATAAAATCTTCCATTTCAGTTCATCTCAGTTCCACCCCTATGATTTATATGTCTTTCTTAAATCTTTCTCTTATTTGCAAAGAGGAAAACCACTGTATTTGAAATCCTCTTTTAACTGTTGTTGATCTTTAAAAAAAAAATGGAATCCCCAATTTGTTTTAACAAATCCTTATAAGTCAACCAATTGCCATGTCTTCTCAATCAAGTGATAGAGAGTGCCTCGAGCGGTGAGATCCATGATGGCTTTTTGGGATTAAAAAAAGGTTTGTACTTTTCCCAAATGGTGAGGAGTGCCTTGCAGATTTTTAAAGGACTTTTGAACTTTCACTTTATCATGCCATAGGTATGCATGCCAGCCAAAATAGAGGTCATGACCTTCTAATGCCAATAATTTCCTGTTGTCCAACAAGATCCATGGTTTCATCTAGGTTAGGCATACAGCCTCGTAATATAGGCCTAAGTCCGGTACTGCAAAGCCTCCTCTACGTCTTGTATCCGTCATCCATTTATATTTCATTCTCAGTTTCTTCCCATTCCAAAATTAGAAAGATCTTTCTTACACCGTTGAGAGAAAAGAACCTTCTTGCTGATTGTCTGAAAATGCTTGTTAACCTAAATGACAGCAGACATCATAGTGATCCCACACTCACCTCAGACCTCTAGCTAGTGGTGACAGCCTTCACATGAAAGAACACAGTCACATGTCCCACATTGACATCCCATTTACTTCCTGGTGTAAAGAAGACCTCCCTAGGCCTAAAACAGCTCCAGATTAAAAACATTGTGACGTTGGAATCCTGGGATCTGCTGTTTAGGGAGAGGACTCCCCTAGCACCTCTGAACAAACTGCAAATCACAGGATTCCACAGCCATGGAAGTTAAATGTGCCACTTGTATAGTGTGAAAGGGCTCTAGAACAGAAGTAGCACCTCCACTGCTCTTGGTGCTGTGCCACTGGTGCTCTAAAGAAACCAGAATGGTTGACGAAAGAACTCTCTGCTGAGCTAAGTGTTAAAAGAAACATGGACAGGAAATGGAAGAATGGTGAAACCACCAAAGAAGAATTCAAGCAAATAGCCAGGAGATATAGGAAGAAGGTCAGAAAAGCTAAAGTGCAGATTGAACTCAGGCTTGCCAGAGACATTAAAAACAATAAAAAGGAAAAACAAGGAAATGATAGGGTCGCTGTGTGGAGAAGACGGCCAATTACTAACGGGGGGGAGGCAGAACTGCTCAACACCTTCTTTGCCTCAATTTTCTCCCAAAAGGATAGAAGTATTCAACCTGGGGGGGTGGGGAGCAGGTGAGGAAGGAAGGGAAATGCAGTACAGAATAGGTAGAGAAGTAGTACAGGGATATCTGGTTGAACTAGATGAATTCAAGTCCCCAGGGCCAGATGAATCACATCCAAGGATATTAAAAGAACTGGCAGAAGTCATTTTGGAACCACTCACAATAATCTTTGAGAACTCTTGGCAAATGTCGTCCCCATCTTCAAGAAGGGAAAAAAAGAAGACTCAAATAATTTTCACCCAGACAGCTTGACATCAATACCAGGAAAGAGCCCAGAGCAGATCATTAAACAGTCACTTTATAATTACTTAGAAAGCAATGCCATAATCACTAAAAGTCAACATGGATTTCTCAGAAATAAGTCGTGCAAGACTAATCTTATCTCCTTTTATGATAGGGTTACAAGCTTAATAGATGAAGGGAATGCTGTAGACGTGGCATATCTTGACTTCAGGAAAACCTTCAACAAAGTTCCCCATGACATTCTCGCAACGAAGCTAGTAAAATGCAGGCTGGACAGGGCTGCAGTTAGGTGGATTTGTAATTGGTTGACTGACCGAACCCAAAGAGTGCTCACCAATGGCTGCTTTTCATCCTGGAGAGAAGTGACTAGTGGGGTGCCACAGGGTTCTGTCCTGGGCCCAGTGCTATTCAACATCTTCATCAATGGCTTGGACGAAGGAGTAGAGGGCATGCTCATCAAATTTACAGATGACACCAAATTGGGAGGGGTTGCTAATACCCCTGAGGACAGGATCAAAATTCAAAATGATCTTGACAGATTGGAGAGCTGGGCCAAAGCTAACATAATAAATTTCAGCAGAGAGAAATGTAAGGTTTTACACTTGAGTAGAAAAAATCGAATCCACAAGTATAGGATAGGGGATGCGTGGCTGGATAGCAGTACATGTGAAAGGGATCTAGGAATCTTGGTAGATCACAAACTGAACACGAGTCAGCAGTATGATGTGGCAGCCAAGAAAGCCAACATGATTCTTGGTTGCATCAATAGAAATATGGCGTCTAGATCGAGGGAGGTAATGGTACCACTCTATTCTGCATTGGTTAGGCCTCATCTGTAATACTGTGTCCAGTTCTGGGCACCTCAATTCAAGAAGATGAACAAGCTTGAACATGTCCAGAGGAGGGCAACCAAAATGGTGAAAGGGTCTGGAAGCCATGCCCTATGAGGAACAGCTTAGGGAGCTGGGTATGTTTAGTCTGCAGAAGAGAAGGTTAAGAGGGGACATGATAGCCATGTTTAAATATTTGAAGGGATCTCATGTTGAGAAGGGAGCTGCTCCAGAGACCTGGACAAGGAGCAATGGATTCAAGCTGCAGGAAAGGAGATTTCACCTGAACCTCAGAAAGAACTTCCTGACGGTCAGAGCTGTCCAGCAGTGGAATATGCTGCCTTGGAGTGTGGTGGAGTCTCCTTCTTTGAAGGTTTTTAAGCAGAGTCTAGATGGCCATCTGTTGGTAATGCTTTGAAGTGTGCTCCTGCATAGCAAGGGGTTGGACTGGATGGCCACTGGAGTCTCTTCCAACTCTGTGATTCTTCACCAGTCCTCTGATGATGCTAACAGTAAAAGGAGGGCGTTCAATAGAATTTGTCGATTTGTTTAGCATGCCCCTGAATCGTAGGAACTAGTGCATGAGCCTTGAGGGTGGCATACCTATTTTCCTTCCCTCCCTTTCATGAAGCTTCTGACCTGCTTAGAAGCGTTTGGGGTGTGATGATTACCCCAACATGTGTTCCCCCTCTCTGACATGGGGAATTTGCTCTGGTAGCTTCTCAGTTTTTACCTTTCTGGCTACTGTTGGTGCTAGAAATAGTTGCTTTTCCTACTGTAAGCCACAACTGGAATTACAATATATCTCCACACTATTTAAGACTATTTGAACTTCTTCCTATATGTTGCTATGTTGCGTCCACACAGGCAAGCATAGGCTGGGACAAAGGAGCAGCAAGCAGAGAAGGCTAGATTTAGCTGACCAGCAATCTGAAGCGGGGTGGGGGTGGGGGTGGGGATTCAAGCAATTTTTTAAAAAGCACTAGCTCTTTATTCACTTATTTTCTCATTGTGTGCCTGTGTCCCCACATTCTAACCTGTTCAGGTTTCTTTTTTTAGTAAACACATGCATAATTAATGGTTCTTTGGTCATTTACTTTCCTAATGTAATGGGCAAAGAGCTTATACAGCTTTTCAGAGAAAGTAGATGTGGCTGTTCCTTCTGGAGTGCATATCATTGTTTAGGAAGGGAACTTGTGGAGCCTCTAATCAAATACTTCACATCTCCAAAATTGCAGCAGAATATCCATCCAGGCATTGCTTGCATTGTCTGGAAAGTGGGGTCATTTGGGGGAAAGGAGCACCACCAGTGCCTAAGTTTCTCGATTGTGCCATGATTTTTTTTCCCCCCTGTTTATTTTCCACCACAGGGGTTAAGCTCCAGAGCCCACAGCTCCAACCAGAGCTCCTGGTTTTGTTGAGGGATGAGTTGTGCACTTGTGTTCCAGACACTGAACGAAAGGCATCTGAACCTCCAGCAGCCTGTTGGGAAGGACTGTATTGCCTGCAGGGATATAGCTGGGAGGAAGGGCAAAATGAGGACATTCCCACCCGAGTAAGAATTCTGCCTCCCATGAAATGTTTCTCCAGTCCCCAACTTTCTGGCATCGCAGACAGAGAGATACTGAAAATCATTCACACCTACAGCTCTTATGTTTTCTGTGTTAGCTTTTCCTTGATAACTTTGCCTTTTTCTTCCCTTTTCTTCAGACGCCTGACTGTATTTCTAAATGTACCACTGAAATTTTAACTTCCTGCAATGCTAGAAATTTGTGTACTGAAGGAAAATTTCATTAGGAGGAAGAATTCTTATTGGGGGCAATGTATTCCTTTCGCCCCACGCCCCATAGTTAACACTCCTCATTGACTGGATACCATACTTGAGCATACCTGGCAGGTCCCCCTCACCAGTTGGGGAGGGGGCAAGGTTTGATTGGAGTTCAAATATTTTTCACACCTCCACAGAGGAAGCAAATAGGTGAAAGAGAAACAGTATTGTTTTCCTTCTGTGTAAATATGCAGCAAAAAGGAGAGAAGTCTGCCATCACCTCTGAATTGAATCCACTGTGTCTGGCTGTTTTTAAAAGCAATTTTAATGCCTTTTGAAGATGTTATTGTTGTTGTGTCAACTGTGGCATTTCAGCTCATTTTTTTCCTTCTCTCTTTGACATTTGTTCTTATTTTAAAACCACAATCTAGGTTTGGACTACTAATTTTTTTTTCTGGGGTTGGAAACCCCCCAACCTCCATATCCTTTCCTTTGAATTCTTGGTCTTTCTGTGCTTGCCTCAGTTTCCCTTTCATAGGCAATGGAGCTTTGGAGATTGTGATTGCATCCATTTCTGCAGTGCAAATGGCTGACTGCTTTTCTGTGTTGCCCTGAGGTTGCCATTGCGGATAGGATTACTATCATTCCACCCATCCACCCCCACGCTCTGGTTTGTAGGCATGATCTTTATGTTCATATGCCCTGATTTTTTCCTCCCTTCTGTGCTGTGCACTACTGGATGCTGTAAATTCAGATCATGATTATTCTTCTGTGTTGTTTTGACGATGTCATCAGCATCACTCCCACCACCACCCCACACACACTGCTTTGCAGACATAAAGTTCACAGAGTTCAGCTTTTTATGATTCTCTGCCTAGACTGACTTCTTGATTATCTACAGTGCCAGTTGGCCTCTGCCTCACCAGCCCTAGTAGATACCAGATGCCAGTGGCATTACCCCAGCACAAAGAGATTCTACCTGCCCTTTTGGAGAAGAAGGAGATTTAAAAGCTGCAGTTTAGAATTATATCATGATAAACATCATGACTGCTTAAAGCTCATCATAAATATGCCTCTCTTTCAGTCCTTTCTCCATAGATAGATGTTAGAGGCATCTTCATTTAAAAAAAATTGCATGTTATATTGTTGTTGTGTGCCTTCAATTTGTTTCCAACTTAGGGCAACCTTCTCAGACAGAGAATACAAAAATCCACAATAAATACCTCCAACAAGCTTTCCTAATTCAGTGCTCACTTGAGGCAGGCAAGCATTTGATGCACGATGGCAGGGATTCAGCAGTACTGATTCTGTTCCCTAATGATAACCATACTGATTCCCAAATAAATGGCCTAATTTAGGGAAGTAATGGTTAGGGAGTTAGATAAATGCATAGTTCCTTCAACTGCCTCGTATACTGAGGACTCCCACAGGCCAATCAGATACATACCTGCAATACTCAGTTTGGGCCCCGGTTTGAAGATTCAGCAATAGTTTCACTTGGCTTGGACTGATTCAGAGGCCACCTGATTCAACTTGGGTCTGAGTCTGGATCTTTGTGCCTTGCCTTCCTTCAGGTTGTTTCCGACCTATGGCAAATCTACCATGGGTATTTCTGGGCAAGATTTGTTCAGAGGAGCTTTGCCATTGCCTTCCCCTGACTTGCCCAAGGTCACCCAATGGATTTCCATGGCCAGCTGAGGGGATTTGAACTGTGGTCTCCAGAGTCATAGCCCAACATTCAAACCACTACACCAGTTTTAATTAATTTTCCTTTGTCATAAATTAAAGCACAACTAATTACATTATGGTGGTAACATGATAAAGAGTAACATAATTTCTTTTGTAATAGAACATTAACTAGTTTTAGTTACTTCATAGGATTACAGGGTATATGTGGCCTCACTACTCAAAGTGTGTTTTCTACATAGGCTAGTGAGAGATAACATTCTGATGTTTTCCAAAAAGTAATTTAAAGGGTATTCTAGTCGCTTTTTAATAATGTTATCACCGTAAACTGGCCTGGCCTTCGGTAACCTTAGATATCATTTTGATATCATAATTCGGCCCTGCTCTGCCACCAGCCAAGTGTTTGTGAGGCCACCGAACAAGCACAAAGCTAGGCATGGCTATATTTGTTACACCAAGGCAAGCCAGATACTGCCAGATCTGCTTTAGGGGATCTCCCGAAACAAACACCTTCATTACAGATGCGTATCAAAACAAAGAGACCTCTGCCCCAAGAGGGCACCCTGGCGAGCTATGTGCTTAACTGCCGAGCTAGCCGCATCTACATACTGGCCATACTATTGTCAGTTCGGTCCATAACTCAATCATGTAGATTCTGACCTTTCGGAGACATTGTCTCCAGTCCAAAACTCATTGTTTTCGCCCAAGACCAGACTAGCCCACGGTCATTCCTTCCCCTATAAAAATCCCCAGTTCTGAGAGCTCTTCGGATCTCTTGCTGGAATGCCCGGACTTGCGTTTGGACTGCTCTCCTGCCTTGCTGCCTCTTCGTTCTGCGAGCTCCCCTCAGCCGCCGTGCCGAGCCCTCCTGCCCTCCATTGGATCCTTCAGGACTGCGAGATTGGTGACGTATCACCCATTCCCCCAAAGCTCTATTTCCTATTTCCAGTTAGCAAGTGTGTTTGTGTTTTTCTTAATAATTGTTTAATAAATATTATTGCTAGTTTGAACTATTTTGCCTGCTCACTGACCCGACGCTGTATACATATGGTAAAAGATTCCCGCTAAGTTACCCTGCCTCTCGTTAGCCAAGAGAGTGCTCAAGCTAATTTCCTCATCTTGCTTGTTGTTGTTTGGTTATTTGGGAGCCCCTCCCAGGACCCCCAAGTCACAGGGTAACAATAACATAAAAGTAAATGATTGCCAGTTACATTTGAAATTATAACAATAGCCAACTACTTTTGGGGGTCCTTGGAATAGGCACTGTAATTAGTTGCTTATAAAAGCAATGTTCCAAACTCTGCCCCTCTCCAGTTTTTTTTTTTTTTCCTGATGCTGCCACTGAGCTACATACAGGTAAGTAATGAACAGCAAGATATTAACTTACATTTATACTGAAGCTACCTATTGAGTTCCCAAAATCCTTTAATACAGTTCCATGTTTACTTTCTGAGTTCTGCAATGTTGTTGCTTATTTATTTGACTTCACATCCCTCTTTCTCTCTGGACTGATGAGATTCAATACACATCTTTTGTGTGTTAGGGTTGCTCTCACATTCCCCTTCTTGTGTTGGAAAAGTCCCAATAGTCCATATATGCACTAAAACTGGGTTATTGGAGGTAAATGATAGATTGCCCTATGATAGAATCGCTCCCAAATGGACAACTCTCCTTGCACAACTCCTTGTTGCTGTTGTGTGCCTTCAAGTCATTTCCAACTTACAGTGACACTAAGGCAAACCTCTTACATTTTCTCTTTTTGGCAAGATTTGTTCAGAGGGGATTTCCCTTTGTTTTCCTTTGAGACTAAGGATATTGGAATAATAGCACCATAACAGTCTAGTGCGGAAATGGCCTGAGAGAGTGTGACTTGTCCAAGGCTATCCTGTAGTTTTCCATGGCCAATCAGAAGTTTGAACCCTGGTCTCCAGAGTTATAGTCGAGTGCTCAGACCACGGCACCATACTGACTCTGTCCAACTCCTTACCCTCTAACATTTCACAGATGAAAACTGGGACTCACATGGCCAACTAACATCAGAGTGTGGCCGAGATGGCAAATTATGAATTAGGAAAAACACACAATATAGGAGATGCTGCAGCAATTTGATTTTGCCTGAGTCTACTGGGAAGGGCAGGATTTCACCCCCTTCTCTTCTTGCTCCCTGCTGAGTTAATTGAATTCAAACTACTTCTGCACTTTGAGCTGTTTGCAGCAATTAAAGTAAGCTGAGGACAAAGGGGGAAGTGGGAGGAAGACATTTTAAAATCAGCTGAAAAAGTTGAATGGCTGAGGATTAATTTGGACTGTCCCTGCAAACTGGGACAGTTGCAGATGATGCAACTACAAAATTTATGTAAATAAGTAACTGAAAATACTGATGGGTATCTAGGTCATTAAATATTTTCAAACTATGAAGATGTTTAAGAACAGAAATTTTTAATGATGATATCCAGACACAAAATCTTGGATCAGCTTATTACTTTCTCAATTTCACTTCCAGACTCAGGGAATTCTGAATTTTGCAGGGCACATGGAAACCCACACTCTTGTCCATCTGGAAGAGGACGGGAAGGTGCTTAGATGCAAATACAGGCCATTTCCACACTCCACTGTTCTAGTGCTATTATTCCACTTGTAACCTCCTGTGGAATTCTGAGGTTTGTACTTTACTGAGGCCAAAGGGCTCTCTGGCTGAGAATTCTAAATGCCCCTCCCTAAGTTGCAAGCCCCAGGATTCCCCAGGATGCTGAAAATGGAATAAGAACACTATAACAGTGTAGGGCAGAAATGGCCACAGTTCCCTAAGGAAACCTTCTAATCAGCCCAGAGGTGTGTTAACACTTCTCTTCTGACTGGACACAAAGCTTGGCACAGTTGCTTTTCAGGACCTGGAATGTCAGCATAGGCCCTGGTGGCACGAGGAACAAGGCCCACATGTACGCTAGCTGTGAAGGACCAGAGGACTGGGGAAACAGGCTGCTCAGAACTAGCAGATTTTCTCCGCCTTCCCTTGCCACTGCTGTGTAGCCCTGGGAAAAGTGCAACAAATAGTGCAGAGCACTAACAGGTTTCTGACCTTGAACTGCCATTCCAGAATCCCTCAGGCAGCATGGCAAGTGAGACAGCCGGCACCTTTAACCTCAGGCTCAGTCATCTTTGTGCAAAAGCTATAGGGTTGTTGTTGTTTTGTAGATTTGGCATATCTGAGAGAAGTGGTAATGGTATAAATAAGGGAGTGCAAACACTTCTGGCATTCAGAGACAACTGTCTCCATCCCAAACATTTTGTCATTCAACTATGGACAATTTTCTCTTGTCAAGATATTGTACACTCTTTTTTTTCATTAAAATGTAAAAGGGAGATTTCCAGAAAATATCCTTGTGCACGGCATGAAATAAAAGTATTGTTTGAGTCCACGACTTCTACTCCCTGTACTGAATAAAAAAAAAACAATTGCTTTCTCCAATACAATTTTCAATATAGATATATTCAGGATACCATGAAGGCTAAGATGATACTTTCCACGCCTCCGAGCCCTTTCCAAGCTTGTAGCTGTATGCGTCCACCCTCTCCCTCTCTCTCTCTCTGTGCACATAAATTAGCCATCTAAAGAAGACCCTAGAGCTATAAGCAAATGAGTGTAACTGATTGTTGTCATTTCCTTCAGGCTTTGATATCTTTCCTATCTAATTTTATGCCTGTTATTAGGAAATAAATCATCCTTAAACACTTCATTCTAATTATAGTGAGAATAAAGAGATGAAAAATGTATTTTATGTCTCACAGACTGTACGTTCTACAGTACTAGGCTGGACTGCTTTCATTTCTATTAAAGCTAATGATAAAAGGAGGTTATATCCAAACAGGAGGGGTTTGCTCAGAAGAAAATTAATGGAAAAGATGAAAGTTTTTTTTAATAAAAAAATCCTAAACCAGCAATTAAAAACAAGAAAAAAAAACTGGAAAACATTTTAAAGCCTGAGAGAATTTTTTTTTTAAAAAAAAAAAACCTCTTTGCTGAAGAGATTAAAGCCTGACACACAGCGCCGCTTACTCACAATCAGACCATATCCTCAGATGTTACTCAGAACGTGTTGGAGAACTGATTTCCTCTATGAATGGCAAACTCCCTTTCTTTCAGTCAGACCCTGAAGTGGAGTTCTACTAATAAGTGATACACTTGGGCTCCCAGGACCTATTGGAGATGGGATGGGGGAATAATTCCTTTAGGGGACAGGTAAGCAACATTTTTAACAGACCAGAATAAGAGTCTCATTGCCTGCATATGAAAAGTTCCTAGCTTAGTTCCCAGCATCTCTAGTAACAGGGCCAGAAAGACCCCTGTCTAAGACCTTGGGAAAGCTGCAGCTGCCAACCAGAGTTTACAGTACAAGTTAGAAAACAGACCGATGCTATAACATGTATTCCAGTGCTTGACATACGTCTCTATTACAAGAAATATTCAAGGGAATTAGAGATGCTTCTGAAATTCTCTTGCTCTGCATTTCTCACCAGATTTTGGAGCTCAAAATTTGTTGATGTCATTTGTTGGTGTGTGTGTGTGTGTGTGTGTGTGTTCTAATTATAAGGCCATTTCCTCACTAGACTATTACAGCACTATTATTCCACTTTCAACATCCTATGGAATTCTGGGGTTTGCAGCCCCTCCCTAAAATGCAAACCCCAGGATTCCATAGGATGTTGAAAGTGGAATAATGGCGCTATAACGGTCTAGTGAGGACACGGCCTAAGAATTATACATGTATGCATATTTGGTTGCAGTTTTCAGTTTCTTCTGTTCATCTGCAGTTTGCCTTCTAGTCACCATGTTATGAACTCTCATGTGCGCATTGATAAAATATGCAAAACCAATATTCAGATATGATCATGTGCATTAGCACAGTTAAAGTCTCCTTTGACCATATCATTGCTGATATGAACTTGTGGCCTTAATAAAATATCTGCCCCTTTGCCCACAAAAGCCAATTTGATTTGATTGTACACATGCATCTACATAAATTCTTTCTGAATGCTGTTTTTACCAGTGGTTGGGAGTGCACATATACATCAGCAAAATCTTCAGTTAGTTATTTGATACATATTTAGTCTTTTTCCCAAAACTATTGCTCACGGCTGCTCACAACATTATATCAGGGACAGGTGGAATATAATTAAAGAATGTAATTAAAGAAATTGTAACTAAAATACTGTTGGATCACGGAGCATTTTTTTTAAAAAAAGTTTTAAAATAGGTACAGCACTCTCAGAAGCCAGTTAGTTGCCAAAATCCCACCTGAGTAAAACAATCTTGTCCATCAGCAGAAGGACAAGAGGGAATCATCATGCTCGTCTCCCTTCAGAAAGACTTCCACAGGCAGAAAGTAGCCCCCAAGGAACTTGATGGAATGAGTTGTTGTTGTTATTTTCAGAGTTAAAGAACGTGTATACACTGGCAATTCTGTTACCATGCCATGCACTCCCAATCTGTGACACAGTATAAACATTGTTTAATTGGCATGTAATAAATATAAATCTTGCACTTATGGCTGAAATGCTGTGTGGAAATTACAAGGACTCTGACTGAAAGCTTCCTGAAGTTAGGCCACAGCACGGCCAGGTCATAAGTTTACAAGAATCAATCAGAAAACTTAACCTGATGAGCTGTAGAGGGTTCTCCAAAGTACCCAAGACTATGAAACAATAGCAAATGAAACTGTGAGAAGGAGCACCTAAAAGTTGACATCCTTCTACCTCTTTCCCATGGAAATAGTCCTTTTGTTTTCCCACCTCTCCAGTAATTAAGAGACTATTGTGATTTCCTTTGATGCTTTGTTGCCTGGTCTCAAGGGTAATCAGAACCTTCAAGGCACTTTTGTTGGCTCTATTAGAGAGCGACTCACACATTTTCTCTCAGGGCAGAAAGAAAGTATTTAAACCTTGGCTCAGCCATTGGCTGCTTGCTGTACGTTGAACACATGTGGCATGTTAGGCTGCATGAGGGCCCCCCAGGTTCCAGTCCATTGTACAGCCTACAACCTTCAGCCTTCCCCAGTCTGAGACAGCTCACCCCAATCCTCTACTGCTTCAGGAACGGTAACTATTACCCATTTCACCCCAGACTCTCATTATCCAACCTTTCTCTCCATTATCTTTACTAGGCTTGTATTGTTCATGAGCTGATTTGATTGCTTGTGTGTTTATGAATATTTCCCAATAAAGATATTCAATTTTTTATTTCTAACAGGTGTCCTACAGTTACTATTGGTCTATACTGGTGAAAAGATCCCATAAGGTTACCCCATCTCTCACAGGCTTCCCTTTTGAGCCATAATTCACCTTTTCAAGGAGGTACAGATACTGCTGGAGGACCTCAAGGTCTCCCCCCTTTTGGGGTAATAATGCAGAGTGGAGGACAAATACAGTCTGCTACACTCTGTAGTTTTGGTGTTAATATTCTCCTAGTTTCTCCAGAACTCAAGAGGAATGGAATGCAGGAGGGAGAAACCAAAGCAGCAGAAACATAATAGAAAGGAAGATAGGAAATCTTTTGATTTTGAACTGACAGGTTGGACTCACAATCCTGACTTCAGGGAACAAACTGCATCCTGGTCCATTCAGCCTGTTCACATCGATTTGGTACCTCTAACTATCATGAGCTGCTCTACAATCTAGAAAGGGTTTGCTTAGCAGCTCATCTAGTCCTGAAATCCTGTTTTGTTGCTCCGAAACAAGTCACCATTCTTAAGTGAAGAACAAGGCTTCATCCTAGGTGATCCTCAAACTGTAACAAGCAAAGATGAATGCCTTGAATGCTCAAAGCAAACCATTTCTGGTATGAGTTCGTTTAGCTATTTGTGTTACCAAGTGGGAACAGCAAAGTGTGTGCAATAGCACAAACCCACAGCTCATTCACATCTTCCAGGCGAAGGTGGCCAGGTTACTTGGCACTCATAAATCTTGTACTGATATCTGAGAGATGGTACAGGACAAATGCAGATACTAAGTAGAAGGTAAAATAACTTATCTATGCTTGTTGGTGTTAGTATTTGCCAGTAGGTTGGCACTGACCTGCAATGACCCTATAAATAAGAGACTTCCAAGAGCCCCAGTCACCAGCTGCCTTGCTCAGGTATTGCAGACTCAGGGCTGCAGCTTCCTTGGTTGAATCAATCTACCTGTAGTGTGTGCGCCCTCTTTTCTTACGGCCTTCCACTCTACCAAGTGTTATCTCTTTCAGTGGGTCATGTCATCTCATATTTCCAAAGTACAACAGCCTCAGTTTAGTTTAATTATTGAATGTGTATAATGAACCACTTTCTGTGATCAGTGTGAGAAACAAGATTCCTCAGCGCTGTGCCTTTGTGTTTCTGTGTGAGTTTACATGCAGCAAAACACCACTCAGAGGAAAGGCTGACATCAGTTCAAGGTGCCCCATATTAAACTGGAGAAATGTTAAAAGTACAGTAAATTGGTTTAGCAAGAGAAAAGACATTACTGACATGAAACCCTGAATTCCTCAGGTTTTTTTTTAAATAACCTGTTGTAGTCTGCTATACAGAGGTGTTTCTGAAAGAGCTACAGAAACAGCCTTCCTGCTGTCTGATTCAGACTCTGAACTGGCAAGTTACCATAGTCACTCCATCCAAATCTTCAGTACATTCCATTCACATTAATTGTAATTCAGAGGGAAGTCTTGGCTGATTTATTAATTTATTATGTTGAGATCTTGGAAAAGGAAGCAGAGGGGAGAGAACAATGGCTGTAATTTTATCCATGGTGGTGGTGGTGCTGGAGCTGGTGGTGAGGTTCTGTCTTTTCCTGACTAATGATGCTATCCCCAAAGATATTCTCAGAATGCCTCTTTGATCCTCCAGCCCTTTGCTGTTAAAAAGTCAACTGGGAAAATTTTTGAGATGTTTCATACATAAGCCTACGAATCAATATGAAATGTTATCTGACAGGGCACTAAACTGAAATCTATTTTTTAAGAACAAAATCTTGCTGCTGCTTTTATTTTACTATTCAAGATAGCTGTAAGTAGAAGAAAACTCACTGTCCCTTGGAGCCCTTCTTTCCTGCCAGGTCCCCAGCTTACCTGTCTTCTAACATGCAAACAAAACCTTGGAGAACAAGTTAAAAAAAACAGGTGTTTTGTGGGGGAGTTTGAGGGGGAGGTCTGGAATGCAGTGATAGCACCTATGTAAGGTGACTGAATAGGGATGATGAGAAAGGTATACTATGTTTGTTTTCTTACCTGAAGATGTGAAGAGCTATACCTGCAGCAAATGCAATCTGGCTGCACTGCTGGAAATGAAGGCACAACAACTTGCAACATACATATCCACACTCAGATTTATCAGGGAGGGTGGAGCGTTTTTGGATAGAGTGCAGCAGACTCTCCTAGAAGGGCAACACACAGGGGATGTCTCTAGTGAAGAGGACACTTCGCAAACACAGGAGGCAGATACTTGAAAGAAAGTGGTATGCAGGAGCGCCATGTTCAGGAACAATGCTGTGAGTTTAGGCCTGCGCAAATGATTCCAAGTTCTCCCCTTGATTAATGATAACGTGGCATACAAACACTGCCAACAATATCAGTCTTCAGGGATAGCATGGAGGTGGCTTTGTTCTGTGGGTGGATGGGCTCCTGTCAGTTCCCAGAGGATGATGAGATATATGGTGATCATAGGTGATTCCCACCCGAGAGGAACAAAGCAGTGGTAAGCAGGCCTGATGGGATGTCTTAAGAGTTGTGCTGTCTTCCAGGGAAGGAGTTTCTTGACATAACAGAAGGTGATAAGATCCAACCGAAGGTGATAAGATCCAACAAGGCCATCAACTGTTACCCCTTCTTTTGGTTCATTTGGGAACCAATGATACCATAAGTTATAACCTTCAACATTATTGCGAATGATTATGAATTACATTCTCCCAGAAATATCATGTCTGCAGCTTGGGCATATTCCTGGTTTCAGAGCTGAGGCTGGATGCCCAGGTTTCCACAGTGGCCAGGAACATGTTTGTACAACTAAAATTGGTGTGCCAGCTGTGCCTGTTCCTTGAGATCCAGCTATGGTGACACATGTCTTGTTATATCCCATTTGGATTATTGTAGCGCACACTATATGGAGATGCCCTCAGAAACTGTTTGGAAATTTTAACAGGTCCAAAAAGCTGCTGCCAGGTTGCTGGTTGGGGCAAGTTATAGAGATCATATAACTCCTTTGTTGAAACAATTCTTCTGGCTGCTGATCCATTTCCAGGCAGAATTCAAAGTTCTGGCTTTGATCTTTAAAGCCCTAAATAACTTGGGTCCAGACTGTTTGAAAAACCATATCTCCCTTTATGAGCCTACATATGCTTTAAGATCTGCAGGGGAAGATCTCTGTTCCATCATCATCCCAGGCATATCTGGTGAGGACACAAGAATGAGTCTTCTCAGTGGCTGCTCCCAAGTTATGGAACTCCCTTCCCTGGAGGGTCTGGTTGGTTCCCTCCCTGCAGTCTTTCTCCAGGCAAGCAAAGACCTTTCCATCTAAGGAACCTTTTGGTTTTTAGCATATTGAAAGAAATAGAACTTTTAATGGAACATGTAGAGTTTTTATTTTTTTTACCTCTTAAGCATATTTTAATGTTGTTTTTAACTTGTGTTTTTCAAACAGAAATTTAGTTTGTGTTTTAATTTTTGTATTAAGGGTTTTTAATTTGTATTGTGCTTGTAACTGTTATATGCTGACCTGGATCCCATGCTGGGAGAAAGATGGAATATAAATGAAACAAACGAACTAAACTAGAAGGGAAGAGGAGCACCATTATGTGTCAAGGATAGAAGAAAGACCTGTAAAAAAATGGAAAAATTCAAGAAAAAAAGGTTCTTTTCTGTTTTTTTTCTGAAGCCTTTTTTTGTTTTGTTTTTTTCAAAAAAATTGGAAATATTGAAAAAAGGAAGAAAATCTTCTGCAGTATGTAAAAGAATCTGGTCTATGTTTGGAAACACTCACACTAAATCAAGAAATAAACTGCCATGTGAAAGGTTAGAGAAGCTTGTTTCAATCCAGGTAAACCCTCAGTTTTTAGAAGTCCATGATAACTGTGATGATGATGACAAACATAATGAAGCAGAAGCAGAGACTGAAACTGATACTGATAATTCACTATAGCTCAGAAAATGAGTCTGATTAAATTTCTTGCCTATTCATTGAATCTTAGTCCCTCTCTTCTCTCTTCCACACACTTTTCCTCCCTCAATTCTTTTTATGGGAATGGGTGCTTTATGTCTATTTGTTACCGTGTGGAAGAAATATAAATAATTTTCTTTGTTACTAATGTTGATGGTTTCTTCTGTTTTTTTTAAAAAAAAATTTTTTTGCCTGCTCCACATAAACTAGCAAAATCAAAGAGGTTCTGCACAGTTCAGAAGATTGTTGCTCCATTTGTTACAAATAATTTTTTTAAAAAAGTAAATTCCATTTGTAATAATTGTTTGAATATACCGTATTTTTAATATACCAATTGTGATAATTTTATGCCAGATTATATTGTACAAAGTTATATTTTATGTCCCTAAAATAACAGTGACTTTCAATCTGTAAAAAGTGCTAATGTTGCATTTTTTTCAATTTTTCTGAGAATTTTCTTTTTTTTCCCTGAAAAACAAAAGAGCAGGAAAAAAAGTTTTTTCCCATGACTTCAAAATTTCCAGAAATTTTACATCTCTAATGAAGAATGAGTATACCTTTGTGGAGCTCAATCACTTAAAGCATGGAGGAAAGGCTATTTGGGTAAAAATTAAATGGGAGGGAAATAACACCACTGTGTGGTTTACTAGAGAACCCAAAGCCAGACTGAACACTTGGATGATGCCTTCCTGGAACAGATGACTGAACATTCAAAAAGGAGAGGTACAAGACCAATCTCTTTGTTGAATATAGACTACAAAATACTGGTGACAATACTGGCAAAACGATTAAGAAATGTAATACAGGATAAGATTCATGAAGGTCAAACAGGCTTTCTACCAGGCAGATATATGAAGAATAATATAAGAACATTATTGGACATGATTGAATATTATGATAATAACCCAGGGAAGAAGATAGCTATTATTTTATTGGATGCAGAAAAGCTTTTGATAATGTTTCCTGGGAATTTGTCCTAAAAGAATATGGATTGGGAGAAGACTTTTGTAAATGGATTGAAATGATTTACCAGGATTAGACAGTGAAGCTAATTATAAATGGAGATATAACAACAAGTTTTGGTATAAACAAGGGGGTATGGCAAAGGTGCCCTTTATCATAAATATTATTCATAGCTGTATTGGAGGTATTATTGATTTCAGTAAACAAAGATTTACAGATACGTGGCTTGAGAATAAAGAATAAGGAAATAAAATACAAAGCATTTGCTGATGATATAATTATATTTTTGGAGGAACCTCAAGATTCAGTTCAGGTGTTGATGGACATCAGTATGGACACATGGCAGGATACAAGATAAACAGAGAAAAGTCAATGATGACGACATTAAATATGACAAAAAAAAGAACAAGCAGACCTGGAGAGAAGATCAGGATATCAAATTACTAAGAAAGTAAAATACTTAGGTATCATAATCACAAACAAAAATCAAGAATTGTTTGATAACAATTACTTAAAAGATATGGAAGGAGATTAAATGTGAAATGGAAAGATGGGCGTGTTTTAATTTGTCTCTCCTGGGAAGGATAAATGCGTTTAAAATGTCTTTATTACCAAAGCTTATGTTTCTCTTTCAGAACTTACCAATAATAGGAAGAGAAAAGATTTTTAAAGAATGGGGAAAAGAATTATGAAAGTTTATTTGGTGAGGGAAAAAACCAAGAATTCGGTTTAAAATATTACAAGATGCAAAAGAGAGAGGAGGATTTGATGTGCCATCATTAAAAACCTATTATCAAGCATGCTGTTTAGATTTAATCAAAGATTGGATACATGTAGAAAATACAACATGTAAAGAACTGGAAGGAATTAATAATAGATTTGGATGGCACGGATACTTATGTTATGACAAAATAACAGTGAATAAAGAGTTTAAAGAGTTTAATAATCATTGTATTCGAAAGACCTTATTGAAAGTGTGGTTACAAATAAAGCATAAATTTTATAGAGGACTTCCGATTTGGACTTCACCTCAAGAAGCACATAAAATTGCCCTAACAAAACAATGAAGTTTACTAACCTATCAAGATTTGTTGAAATGGGAAGGGGATAAGCCAAGAATGTACACAGAAGAAGAATTAAAGGCTTTGGGACATGAATTTAATTGGTTCCCATGGAGACAACTTAAAGAGAGATTTAAAATGGATCAAAAATTATATGGATTTGAAAAAAAAGAAAATGAATTAGATTTATTGATGAAGGAGGACCAAAAGAAGAGAATCTCCAAATTCTATAAGCTGTTGTTGCAAAGAGAAATGGAATCAGAAACCGTTAAAGATAATATGGTTAGATGGGCAGAAAATATTGGACATCCAATTGAGTTGGATACATGGGTGAGGGCATGGAAAACAGACATAAAATTTACACCAAGTTTAAATCTAAGAGAAAACTTTTATAAAATGCTACATAGATGGTATATGACACCTGAAAGGTTGCAGAAAATAACTAAAAATGGAAATGAAAGATGTTGGAAATGTGATGAAAAGGTGAGGTTGTTTTATCATATGTGGTGGACCTGTAAGATAGCAAGGAAATTTTGGAAGGAAATACATGATGAAATTCAAAGAATTTCATAGAATCATAGGAATGTAGAGTTGGAAGAGACCACACAGGCCATCCAGTCCAACCCCCTGCCATGCACAATTTAAATTTTGAACTGAAGCCAGAGTTTAATTTGTTAAATATGTTGGGCCAACAAAGAGAGATAAAATGTCACCGGAAGACATTGTTATATTTGATAACTGCTGCAAGATTGACATCTGCACAATATTGGAAAGAAAGGAACTATGTTGATATAAAAGAATAGAAATTAAAAGTTCTGGATATGATAGAGGTAGAAAAGTTAACATTTTCACTGAAAAATAAGTCTATCCAGAACTTTGAAAGAGAATAGAGAGAAGTCTTAAATTGGATAAAGATATAGCAATAAGAAAAGGAAAAGAATAAAGCAAGATTGTATATAATACAAGGCAACAATGTAATAAGGCAATGTAACAGAGCAGCAATGTAACAATGTAAGATTACCTTTTGAAAAGAAACTATGCATGAATGGAATGTAAATAAGCAGATTCAATTGGAAAAAAAGAAAAAAGCTTGGAAGTGGGGAAGGGTTTTTTTTAAATTTTCACTTTAAACTTTAATAAAAATATTTCTTAAAAAAAAAGGAGAGGTACAAAGGTAATGACAGACTTCAACACTCTGATATTTGTTAGACATGAAATTCTGCCAAGAATAAATCCAACAAATTCCTTGCCTACCTATATTACTGGGCATCAGTGGCACGGAAACAAGGAGGTCCATTCTGCCAGTGACTGGGTCTGAGTTAATGTTTCCATCAAGTTTGGAGGAGTCAGGCCAAGAGAGGTTACTTAGTTAAGCCTACTTAAGCAAGCAGATGATACAGAATACTGGCTGTAGTAAAGGAATACTGAACCACACTCTTCTTAATGAATTCAAGTCTCCAAGACCAGATGAACTGCACTCAAGTGCACTAACAGAACTTGGAGATATAATCCTAGAGCAATTGTTGATCATCATTGAGAATTCTTGGATAACAGAAAAGGTCCCAGCAGGCTAGAAAAGTGCAAGTGTTGCCCCCATCTTTAAAAAGAGTGGCTGAGTAACTGTGTCCCAGGCGTCAGTGTTAGGAAAGGTTCTGGACAGATCATTAAATGGTCAGTGAACACTTAGAGAAAATAACTAAACTACAATAACTAAACCCCAGAATAGGTTTCTTAAAAATAAGTTATGCCAGACTGATCTTCTCTATCTCTCCCCCAGCCCGCCAATACACTGATAAGCAGTATAGATCAGGGGAATGCTATGCATTCAGTCCAGCATTTGGCAAGTTCCTCCATGACATCCTTGCACACAAGGAGGTAGGATAGACAATGCTACTGTTAGGTAGAATTTTAACTGGTTGATGGAGTGAATGCAAAGAGTGTTTACCAATGATTCCTGGTCATCATTAGGAGAAGTGAAAAGTGGAGTACTTGGGGGTTCTGTCCTGGCTCCCACATTACTCAGCACCTTTATAATCAACTTGGATGAAGCCCCAATTATCCAATTTTCAGATGACATCAAATTAGGGCAGACCACAGAGGATAGACTCAGGATTCAGAATGACCTTCACATATGGAAGAGCTGGGCCAAAAGTAACAAAATGAATCTCAACAGGGATAACAGTAAGTTACTGCATTAAGGCAGGAAAAATTAAATGCACAAATATAGAATGGATGATACCTGGTTTGATGGTAAATGAGAAAAAGATTTAGGGATTTTAGCAAACACAAGCTAAACATGAGTCAATAGGTATAATGCAGAATCCCAAAAAAGCCAGTGCAATTCTAGGCTGCATCAACAGGCATTTAGGGTCCAGATCAAGGGAAATGATACTACCATTCTGCTCTGCTTTGGTCAGACCACACCTTGAATACTCTGCCCAGTTCTGGACACCACTGTTCAAGAAGGATATTGATTCTATCACAGATCAATTCATTATTTACCTTCAATAAGCCAGTTTTAATGTGTACGTGAGCTGAGGAGACTTTTCCAACACGGGTGGGGAAATACAAGAGCAACCTTAATTTGAAAAAGATGAACCTCATCAGTCCATGAAGAAAGGGGCATATGAAGTCAAATAAATAAATAAAAATGTTGTACCACTCAAAAGTAAACACCCATCTGGATTAAAAGATTTTGGAATTGTTAGATTTATTAGTCAATTAAAAGTAATAGACAATATCAGTATAAGTTAATTTTGTAGCCATTCTTGCCTGTAGAACAGCAGCAGCACAAAGGGGAAAAAAAACCTGGAGGGGCTGAGTTTGAGGCATTCCTTTTATAAGCACTTAATTACAGTGACTGTTCCAAGACTCTTAAAAAGTAGTTGGCTACTATTACAATTGCACACTTAAAATGGTAACTCTTTCCTTTCATGTTACGAAAAAGGGACTAGAATACTTAGCTTTTAAATTGCTTTTTGAAAAACATCAGACTGCTATTATTATAGAAAACACATTTAAGCAGTGAGGCCGCACACACCCTACAATGATATGAAGTAACTAAAACTAGCAACTGTTCAATTGCAAAAGGGATTACATTATCCTTTATTATATTACCTTCACCATGTAATTTAGTTGTGCCTTGATTGTGAGAGATCAAAATTTATTACAAGTAATTTGCAATCACTGCCTTCCAAGCTAGGGAGGCATGCCTTTGGGGGATGGTGGACTCTCTTTCATTGGAGATCTTCAAACAGAGGTTGAATGACTGTCTCTTGGGAGAGGTTTAGCTGTGTATTTCTGCACGACAGCAGGTTGTACAAGATGGCCCTTGCCATCACTTCCAGCTCTATGAATCTAACAGGTCATGACCATACAGATGTCAATCTCCTTCAGTGCTGGAGTGGAGTGTGTGGAGGGGTGCCGGGGGGGCTACAATGCATGAGGTCATGGCCGCAGTGCTTGGGGGTGTGGCTATGGGGCATGGGGGCATGGCCAAGGCATATGGGGTTGTGTCTACAAGCCAGGACACCCAAAAAACTTTGCTGCCTGGGGCAAAGCGCCTCCCAGCCCCCTGTTCCTATGTGACTGGTCTCCTTAGACATGTTATGATGTCCTTGTCCATTCACAAGAACAGTTAAAAGATCACCAGTATGCTTGTAATTTTTGAACTTCTCTTTCCAGCACACGCACACACACACACACTACCACGTGCTAATGAGTGTATAAATGTCTGCTAGTTGAGGCTAGCTGCACTCTCTGTATCTGATGAAGTGGGCTGCAGTCTACAAAAGCTAATGCCTACTAAAACTTGTTGGTCTTTAGGGTGCCACAAAACAGTTTTATGTTTTTTTTTAACACTCCTCCTTTGCATTTCTAAATGTCACATTCAGAATATAACAAGCCACTGTAACATTGGTCCATTCATTTTTCAAATACTGGGTTCTCTACTGAACTGTTTCAAGGGCCATTTCTGCATGAGTCTGTTATAGCGCGGTGATTCCACTTTCAAACTCCCATGGAATCCTGGGGTTTGCAGTTTCGGGAGGGGCCAGCTGGCCCCTCCCGAAACTGCAAACCCCAGGATTCCATAGGAGGTTGAAAGTGGAATCATCACGCTATAACAGACTTGTACAGAAATGGCCCAGGTGATGCATTGTCTTCTGTCTTGAGGAGCCTACCCTTCCAACTTCCTGTTATTTGCTTCCAGTCAAATGATGAGCATTTACTTCAAGTCTGTGTAGGAATTTTCTCTCTCTCTCTCCCTTCTCAAACAATCACACAAGTCCCCAACTGACAAACAAGCCATTACTGACAAGTGAGCATGAGCAAAGTTGACAAGTCTAGAAATACAAGGGAAGTGAAGAATATTTGCAACCAAGTTACTATCAGCCTCTGTTTCTCTAATAATGTGAACAGCAAGAGCCCTCAGACTGCTTGGCATCACCATTTCTTCTGAATCGCTGTTTGTCTGTCTCTCCCTCCCTATTTTTCTCTCTCACACACTGTTATTGCTGTCAGTCTTTGCTCCACCACCATAAAAATGTGCAGTGCGCATGCCGTTTACTCGTTGTGGGCTGCCATCCCATTTGCCTGGGAGTCAGTCTCATTGAAGAGAAGAGACCCTGCTTCCAAGTAAACACGCGTAAAGATCCTGCTTGTTAGTCTTTCCATCCTATACACAGGGCAATACCTAGTCATGTAAAGACTGCCCCTTTCAGGGATGTTCCAGGCCTGTCCCTGATTTTATGTTTATGTTTAAAGAAAAGCACATAGCCAGGTATCTACTCAATGGTTTGTGGAAACACAAACTTTCTCTTGCAGTGCCTGCAAGGCACTGGGATTAAAGATATGATCCTGGTCCTTGTATGTATGTATGTATGTATGTATGTATTTTAAATTTTGTTAACATGTATTTCTTACATAAAAAGACAAACAGTAAGTAAACAGACAAAGAAACTCTAATATCTAACCTAATACTCAATTAAATTAGACTACAATTAAACTAAAAAGGGCCAAAAATACATATAAAAGACTTCTGGCTCACCACCTTTTGGTTCTACGATAATCTACAAAATATACTTCTTCTAGTGCATCTATCATTATCATACTACTGCCTACTATTTAATAACTACAAGCTTAACCATCAAAACCAGTAATTGACTTCCCCCTGCAACAGTCTTTTAGATATACAGTTAATTTATCTCAATCATTTTTAATTTCAATCAAAGATCCTTCCTTAATTAAAATAGTTAATTTATGCATTTTTGCCATATCCAGCATCTTCAACAGCCAGTCTTCATCCAAAGGAATAGCCAAGTGTGGTCCTTATTTTCAAATGTTGTAATGTACTATTTTATTAACATAGAACACAAATAAACACTCACTAAAGTTCTTCTTGTTCTACAAATTATTCCCCTTCCCATTAGGCTTCCTCATCACAAAACATAGACCGACCTTATCTACACATTTTTTGTTCCCCTATTGCTTGCTGAAATCATGATAGGTGTTAAGATTTTCATAGAGCTATTCATAAGTGTATTTTTAAAAGTACACAAATCACATTTAAGTAACAGATTACATCTCTTTGTGTCAGAATGTGTCACTTCAGTATAATCAGCCCAATAATGGGAACCTTTCCGCTTAGATGTATTTTAAGACCACTAATGCATACCTCCATCTACTGCTTACAGAGAATACCGCTGTGTTTAAAAAACGTGAGGAGCTGATGAAAATAACACATTTTACATCTCTGAGAAATATTGTTACTCTTCAGCAAATACTGTTGCTCCTCAGTCTGCCCATGAAGGGAATGTGCATCTGTGTGCCCATTTACAGATTCTCAGATTACAGAGAAAAAGCAAAGTAGGTATCTGGATGAAGGTCTGGGAGCTGACAGATGCAAAAGATGCAGAGAAAATAACAGGCCATTGAGACAGAAGGGAAGGGGGCTGACTTCATGGGAGGTCAAGAGAAAAGACAGGAAATCAAGAGAGGGCAATGATATATAGAGAAGATGTACTCAATACTGTGCCCAAGAAGCCAAAACACACAAGTGTCAGTGATAGCACATTTCAATCAACACCCTCCCTTTCTGTTGTTGCAGGGCTGTTGTCTTTTTTAACAAGCCTGCTGCCTCCTACTTCCTGACATACTTTATGAACTATTTCATTGGATTGGCTTCCCCTTCTCCCCCACCTCTCTGCTCTTTCTCCAGCAAAATTACAGCTTTCCACTCAACACAACCCTTCTCTTTCCAGGACTGTGAGGACAGAGGGAGGTTTGCTTCTGAGCACATTTTTTCACACCCTCTTCAAATATTTTTATATGGAGAGAAGCAAGCAGCTCCTATTCATTTTCCCTAGCTGTACTACTGCACAAACAACTTTGAGACGCCATAACCCTCACTGCTCCTCCCTCCTTCCAAAAGTGGAGCTTTCCCAAATGTCCACCCTCATCCTATAGGAGAAAACACTCATTTCAAGAAAAGGAGCATACTCTGAGGTGGGGGATTAAAATGAGAACTGTTCCCTCTAGTAAGAATTCTGCTCTCCCCATGACATTTTTCTTCATTCCTAAAAATTCTAGCGTTGAAGTAACTTTAAACTTTGGTTGAACATTCAGAAGCAGTGGCCGGAATCCTACTGCGGATTTCCCTCTGCGGGAGTTAGAACTGGGCAGTTCCATAACATCCATTCCCATAAAGGGCTGCTGTTGTGTTGCTGGCAAAGTGGCTGATGCACATTGCGGCCAATGCACATCAGGACCGATGCACATGGAGACTCTCTTGCCGGTGCCCCGTTATGCCTCTTTTGTAACACACTAACAGGGTTTCTTAGTGGCTCTGCTACACAGCTCAGTATATGCATAGTTACATAAGGCAGACAGCGACTCAGGCATCCAAAGAAAAGGGGCAGGCAAGGTATCAAGGGAATGTGAGCACAACAGATATATAGAGTTCTAGGTGTGAACAGTTTTTGGCTTCTCACTCTCTGCAAGGCTAGATATTTGGAGGCTGAGGGGAAATGTCATAGGAGGGGGTAGAGACTCTTGTTGCCTCCCCACCACCGCTTAGCCTGACATCCATGAGAAGCTGGCAACAGAAGTTTATGTAAGACGAGCCAAGTAGCCTCAACCAGAGGCAGATGTGCAGGAGGGCGGGCTCGCTGTGCTAAAGGCAGTGATTTCCCAGCAACATGTGCGCCGGGGGGGCGCGGCAGCTGTCCTCAGCCTGCCCCCTCCCCTGCCCTCGCAAGCCCCCGGCTCTGGAAAGCTGGCGAGGGCGGGCAAGGAGAGGCGCCCGCCGCCAAGGCGTAGCTTCTCCCGTCCTCCCCGATTTTTCCCTCCAGGCGTTTCCGTGCGTTATTGGTAAGGCTGTCCCCTTTCCAGAGCAGAAACCCGTCTCTCCACATCGATGTCAAAGACTCCGAAAGAGGCGCCAGAAAGGCCCAGCCACGGCCGAGGGACAAAGCGGGCCCCCGCAGCCCCCTCCTCCCGAGGGGCCGGCAGCAAAGCCGCGCCTCTTCCCCTGGGGGCGCGAAGCGGAGGGAGTCCCCGCCACGACACGGGGAGCGCGCCTCGTTCGGGCGCCACTGTGCAGGCGGGCAGGGACGGCTGCCTCTAACGCGGCGAAGGCGAGGCGGCTCCTCCTGCTACCTGTTCCTCGTTCCCCGAGCAAGTCCCTCGTCCTCGTCACCCTTCCGGTGAAAAAAAAAGAAAAACAGAAAACCCTTCTCCACTGCCCCGTCCGCCGGCACACCGCCGGGGAAGATTTCCTTCAGTCCCCCCGCGCGGTTCGCCAAGGCCCCGAGGGCGGCGGCGGCGGCGGCGGCGGCTGCCTCTGGGAGGAGGGGGGGCGCCCGCGCCCAAACGCCCCCCTCTCCCCCGCTTCCCGAAGCGCGCGCGCGGGGCTTCCTGCCCAGCGGTTTGGCGGGCGGGCGGGCGGCGGCGGGCTGCCCCCGAGAGCCCCTCTCAGGCGCCCCTCCCACCGCCTCGCCCTCCTGCCCTCCCTCCTCGGGCGAATCGAGGCGGTGGGAAGAGGCGCTCGGTGGCGAGTGCTGCCTGGCGCGTCGCCGGCTCCAGAGTGCGCCCGCGGCCGGGTGGGCGCCCAGCGCGCCGCCAAAGGGGCGACTGGCCGGCGGAGCCCTTCCTCCCCGGCCCCCGGCGGCGCCCTTTCCCCTCTCCCGTCTCGGGGTGGCCCTGAGCGCGCTCTTCTCCTCCCTCCCCGCCCCTTCCCGCGCCTTTTCTTTCTCTCCCTTTTCGCCGCCGCCGCCGCCCCCCCCGCCTCCCCCTCCGCCCATGTCCTCGCTGCCTCACTGCGATCTGTGTAGATGGAGGGAGGGAGGCGAGGGGGAGCAAGAGGAGGGGGAAGGAGGGGACGCCGGCGCTCTTCTCCGGGCGCACTGGGAGAAGGGAGCGGGCAGGTCTTCTTCGTCTTCGGCGCCTGCTCCTCCTCCTCTTCCCCCTTGCCGGCCGCCTCGGCCCCTTGCTGCCGCCTGAGCCCCTCGGGTGGAGCATGAAGCACCATGGTGTGGTGCGACCGTGGGGTCCAGATGCTGCTGACCACGGTGGGTGCCTTCGCTGCCTTCAGCCTCATGACCATCGCCATCGGCACCGACTACTGGCTCTACTCCAGCGCCAACATCTGCAACGGGACCAACATCACCACCACGGACGAGACCTCGCAGACCCAGCCCAAGAAGGTGAAGGGGGACCTCACCCACTCGGGGCTCTGGAGGGTCTGCTGTATTGAAGGTAGGAGCCGGGGGAGCGACCGCACCTGCCCCACCGACGCCGGGCGGCGGGGGGCCGGGCGGGGCGGGGCGGGGCGGGCAGGTCGAGGCCGGGGCTCCCTTGTGTGCCTGCGAGCGGACGAGCGTGTGCGAGCGAGACAGAAAGAGAAAGAGCTGGCCGAGGGAAACAAAGAAAAAGACTCGGAACAAGTGTCCAACTTCCTCTGCCGGAGTGGCTGATGGGGAACAATGAAAGTCTTTTCGCTTTAAGTCGGAGATTGGCGACGCTGCCTGGGAACGTCTCTTAGCGGGGGGGGGCGGGTCGCTGTTGTGGCCGCCCCCCGCTTCTGCAGCCACGTCCCCACACACGCCCTCCCCTCCAGATGTAGCCGGGCGCAGCCGAGTTGGTACCTCTGATCTGATGCTGTCTAGGCGGGAGGATGTTGTTGCCGTGGCAACCGGTGTCTCTCTGATTGCTATGGGAACCGGACGTAGGGAGGTGATGCTTTGCCCAGGGTGTCTGCTTCTCTCCAGCCCTCCGCGCGGCTGAGTCGTTGCCCTTTTCCCTAGGCGCCTGCTCTCTCGCTCGCGGGGACTGGAAGAAAGGCAGGAAGGAGCGCTGTCTTTTGCTTTTGCTTTTGCTTAAGCGGAGCAGCGAGGAAAAGAGGAGAGCATGAGGGGTTGCGCTGGTGAAAGTGGAGCTGTCACTTCATCTGTGAATGCCCGTGAATGAGACAGAGAGACAGCCGTTTTCCTTTTCTGCTAGGGTGACATGTCTGGGACTTGAAAAGAGGGTGTGTATTTTTATAAAGGACCCAGGGTTGGGGTTCCTGTTTCCAGTGCAAGGATTGACAAATTAATGTTGAGTAAAGAAATATAAAGCAATAATTTGAACTTAACATTAAGCCAGTTGTGGGTGGGTGGGACTGTTGGGAATATGACTTTCAGAGGATTCCCCCACCTTCCTCATCTGCCCAGCTAGCATGAATCTGCTCCCCACACACACCCCAAAATTCTGCTGCCTAGGTTAAGCAAGTGGGCTGGGTGGTAGACTGTGCTCTTTTTCTCTCTGGGTGACATGGTGTGGAGAATTGAGGCTCATGCCACTGCCGAAAGAAGGAAGGAGAGAAAGAAGAAAGGAAAGAAGGAAGCATGGGTGTGCTCTTGTGGGTTAGTACCCCCTCCCAAAGTGAGGGCAAAGGCCTGTTAAGTGAGCAAGGACAAAGAACACCCTCTTACTCCTGCTCCCTCACTGTGCTGCTTTCCCTTGAGGGAGCCGTATTGCTGGGATTGGTCATGCCCAAAGACCTTGGGCCTTCCTCTTCCACTGCCCAGAAGAGACAAGAGAAGTGTGGTCACAAGTGGAGGCTGTGACCACTCCTCTGAGGAACTTCTCCTTGCTCATTTTGGGCAACAGCAGGACGACCAAGAGAAGGCAGTGGGATGGTCCTTTGGGAACTCCCTGAGTTCACCCTGTGGCCAGCTGGACCAAGCCCACTGTTGCCTTACCCACCAGCAAAGTGTAGGCAGCCCAAAGGGGAATGCCTTGGTGTAATGAGGAGGAAGCATTGTTTCATGAGGAGCAGCCATCTTCTGCTTATTTGTCATCCCTCCCCACTCCTTGTGGCAACAGTCCAGGAGGGTAGGACTCATCCCCACTTTCCGTTGCAACAAGTGACGACTGAGTCTTTGCAGTTATCATTCACTTGTCTTTTTCCATGGATATATGAACAACAGATACTTCCTGCTACCTGAATCTTGAGTGGGAGGAGAAGGAAGTAGGGAGCAGCAGGTGTGCATAAGACAGAGAAAAGAGCGCATGAGGCTTTCTCACCCCACCCTTCTGTCCAGAATTCAGGAGAACTCAGGTCCTACATCTTAGGAGCTGCTGATCAGCAGCCTACAACAGAAGCTCAGAGATTGAAAATTTTACTTTCTTAGACTACAGCATAACTGGTAGCTGTGCTGGGTGGCAGAGTCTAGGAGCTGCAATCAGAAAGTAACAGGTTTACCAGCACCTCAGCATCTGGCCAGCCGTGCTGGCCCTGATACCATCGTTTGACATAATATATGTTAACGAGTCTGAAATTGCAACTGCTCCTGTCCCCAGAAGGATCTGCAGTCCACTCTGGGTTTTAGTCAGAACTTTAAAGGAGCTGTCAGAAGTGTAGAAGCTCTTTTGAGGACAAAGTTCAGCATCTTAGATCATTCTTTCAAAGTACAACCCGCTGACAGGCACCACTGCCAAGTTTGCTGGCATGGAGGCATATTAGAAGGCACTGGAGACACTTCTGACAAGGAAGTACATGGGGTCCTGAGAAAATATGGCAGGACAAACCCTGTCAGCACCACAGAAGAGAAGCAGTGTCTTCTGGCCAAATTCATGACCCAGACACCTGGCTCTCTGGCAAATAAATCCATCACAGGAAATGCTCTGTACACATCCCTATCAAAGAGTCACCCAGGCCCTCAGTAGCCCTTGTTCCAGCATCACTGGTTAGTATTCCTCCCATGTTAAAGAGAGTCAATAGAGACTCTGTGATGACAACAGATAAGAGTGAAGCTTGGAGGGAAAAAGCTGTTGACTTTTTACTTCACATTAGCTCCTTGGGTGGAGGCGAGCATGGGGGGGCATATTTTCTTTCCACACTAATGCACTTGGCGTATCAGCTTCAGTGCACCTAATTCAATCATTGCAACTTAGCACATACAAACTTTGCAAACCAGGTTTTCAAGCTTATTCTAAATGACAGTTGGTGTGGAAGTAGCACAAACAAACCCAGGAATAGTTCAGAGACCTTCTTTTATTTCAGAAGCAGGTTATAACATTTCAAAATCTGCTTATTAAAAGGCCTTTGTGTTTTGTAATGATTGAGAAGCACAGCCCAGGCTTAAACTTATTTACTTACAAGTTCATATCACACCTGAGCAAGTACGCACAGGACTGTAGCCTTAATGTAAAGGAGAAATGATTATTATTCAGGTCACATAGACCTAGATGCCTGTGATTTATTCAAGAATTTTATATATGCGTTTTGATTTAAAGCAGAGGTGGGTGAATTCTCCTTGGCTCACTTCATAATTAGCCTAGTTTTCCCTAGCTTGCTTTTTTTTTTCCTTTTTTGAGAATTCTTTCCAAGAGATCTCAGAGGAAGATCAAGCCCAAGGGAACTCACCCCTAGCTAACGTCTTCCTTTGTTAAACTTCTGCTAGTAAAAGGAGATAGCAGCGGGGAGCACTTATCTGGAAGGACTCAGCAGGGAAGAAGTAATCTCAAAGACATTCTTGTACTGCACCAATTACCATTGGGTATTAGACTGTTCTGTGCTCCTGGGTCAACTGAGCATCCATCAGCCCTCAGAGGCACTGGAAACTGCATTCCATAGGCTCCACTGTGGCCCCGGAAGGAGCCCTTTGTCACTGCAAAACATTGGCCCTGACACACCTTTTGCCAGGATAGTGTTGGAAAGGGAGGAGTGCCAGGGGAGGGAGAACTACCTGACAGCAAGGGCATTTGGGACTGAGGGTTTAGAAGTGGACACACACAAAACCAATCTTGAAACCATTGAGCCAAACATTCCAAAGTCTGGGCATCTGTTGTAGCCATTACAAACCATGCACAACCTTCAGCGAGGTTTGGACTCAGCTCGAAATGGTTCAGCGGTTGCAGAAGACAGTGCAGAGAGTGTGTGGTTCATTTCCAGATACTTACTCCTCAATATCAGTGACATCACTCATTTACAGGATGAATAAAATATTCATTTAGATAGTTAAAGATTTTTAAAAAGTGAACGCCTAAGGTTAAAACTCAAGAAACCAAATGTTTGGACATTCATTAAGTTACTTCTGGACAGTGTGGAGCTAATGTTGTGAGAGGCTGATCTTCTTTCAGAAAAGGGTGTGTTCTCAATAAATTCTTAGCAGCAATGGAAAGAAGTCCTGTTTTTCTTTGTGGAATCAGAATCTCAAAGAGATTATTATTATTGTATTTATTTATTTAAGAATTAACCGGAATTGTTCAATATCTCTGGCATAAAACTCCAGGAAATGACAAGTTATTTCATAGAGACCAGGTTTATCTTGATCCTGCAAGGCTGCAAACCAGCATAGCTAAATGACACCTGATTTCTCTGAATTTCAGGTGGAATGATTCCATTACATCTAAGAGAGTCTAGGAGACAAACATTGTGTCTAAATTTTAAAGGAGCACCCCTGCAGAACCTGGAAGAGCTTCCAAAGAAGCCATATATTGGTGTGTCAGAGAGTCTAACAGGATATGATAGTGGCATATCCCTTACATTATACAAATGAATAAAATATTTACTTGCAGCTCATATTTCTGAAGGAAGGTGGATGGGCATGTTTCAAAAAGATAGCCCGGACTGATTTTCTGCCTTATCCACTGATCCGCAAGTGATAGGTAGTCTAATTAAGTTTCTGAGATGTCCGAATTGCTTCTTCTGGATTTGGATGTAGTAAACTCACCTTTTATTTTCAGAGAGCCCTCCCTGCTTAGGAGCCTCCCAGAAATTTGAGGACACCCTGTTGCGTATCCCAACACCTCATGAGATTAGGTTGGTAGGTACATGCAACAGGGCTTTCTCTGCAGCAGCGCCTCAGCTTTGGAAGTCCCTACCCAGGAAAGTTAGGCTGGCCCCATCTCTTTCAAACTTCTGGTGGATAGCCAAAACAGTGCTGCATGGCATTTGATGCCTGAAATTGTTTTAAATTGTTTTAAAACTGGACTCCAGGATTGTTTTTAGACTGTTTTTGGAGTTTTTAAAGAGTTTTTTAATGTTTTTTAAAAATGTTTTTAACTTTGTATTATTTTAATTGGTTTTTATTTGTTCATCACCTCAGGAACACTTGTGAGCTAGGAACCAATACAGAAATACTTTAAAAAATATTGTGCAGAGTTGTGTATCAAACTCCAGATCCAAGAGCTTTTGAAGACCCTGAGATCTTCTAGGCGGATGTTCCTAACTCAACTGATTTAGTCATTTCTTACAAAGGAAATCAAATCACAGATTCCGAAATCTCAGTCTCCTGGTCTTGAATATGTGTCCTTCTAAATCATAGGCAGTTTGTGCCCTCTTAAATCATAACAATTGCACTGAAAACAAACTGTCAATACAATTTCAAGTTCTGTTTTCATATGTCCATTTGTGTGTGAGAGAGAGAGAGTGAGAGAGCATGTGTCTTCAAGTCATTTCTGATGTGAGGTGACCTTAAGATGAATTTGTTGTGGGTTTTTCTTGGCAAGATTTGTTCAGAGGGGTTTGCTTTTGCCTTCCTCTGAAGCTGAGAGAGTGTGACTTCCCCAAGGTCAGTCATTGGGTTTCTGTGATCAAGCAGGGATTTGAACCGCAATCTGCCAGAGTCCTTCTCCAACACTCAAACCAGCATACCGCTCTGGCTCATAGGATATGTCCTTAGGATCATGTATCTCCTAAAATGAGATATTACAGCATTTCTAGTTACCGACATTTAATAAATTATCCTCTCAGAGAAATCACAATGAATAAAAAGTTGTTGTATGGTTGAAATGGTGATGTGGCTTTATAAAATGTTTTACAGCATATTATCCATTTGTTTTGGGGTGTTTGCGTGTAATAATTAAATCAATTAAACTTTATAGTTCAGATGTTACTGAAAAGTCCTTCAGTATGAAGTTCTTTCAGAAATGGGTATTTGGAGGTCAGATTTCTTAAACACTAGATGGTTTTCAAATTATGAATTTGAGAGTTGCTTTCAGCATCTCTGCTATCTTTCTTTGTAAGGAGCTGTTAGCCTTTTAGCATGGTTCTAATTGTATTTACTCAGAAGTAAGACCTTTTGATGTGATTGTAATGGGACTTGCTGTTGAGTGTGTATGTTTTGGATTGTAAAAATGAAACTAAATTTTTTTAAAAAATACCATTTAAAGACTGAGAATTTCTCAGACTGCATGTTAAATTGATATTGACTTGAACAACGTCGGGAAACATGAGTTCATTTCAGGATAACTGACATGTTGTGTTTAAGTGCTTCTTATCCTCATTTGTAAAATATTGGTTTGAAAACTGTTGCATAAAATTAAGAAAGGAGCCCCAAATGTTTTACTAAGAGATGATATCACATTAATATAAAATTCTTGTTCCCTTTTTCAACATCCAACTTTGTGGTTTTTATTCATGCGCAAAAAATTAAATGAGTATAATAGCCATATTTACTTTCTGTTCAGGCTGAATTGAAAGCTGTGCATTAAATGGCACACCACAGCTAGTGCTGTAAATATTCAAATACAGTCTCATTCTCAATACATCATTTATCTATTTTCTATCCACTTTTGATGCCTGGTATTCTGGAGAGGGATCTCCAAAATGGAAGGGAAAAAGAGAAGGAGCATTTTTTCATGGTAAACATTTTTATTTATAATTTCACAGTGGTGTTTCTTTTAATAATGAATGAGAAGGCATTCCCTATTGTCATTTATTGCACGAAACTTAATTATTTCATAAGTGAGCAACCCAACATTTAATAAGTTGTCTTCTCAGTTAGTGAAATAGCAGTGAATAAAGAAATAGACGATATGAAGTAATTACAGCAGCAAGAAATGTATTTTAAAAGTGAAGGATTTGATGTGACATCTCATCAGATAGTTCATCAGTGCTATCAAAATGTGACCACCAGAGCAGAGAAATGCTGGAATCTTATGCTTAATCTCAGTGCTTCATCCAAATTAATGCTGCTGCTATTAAGGCAGTGAATATAATTCAGATCATTTAGTGTAGTGGACCCCCCTTTACATCTACATGAGAATGCTGTGCCCCCCCTCCATGTTGCACCCCCTTGTCCTATCACATGCCTCTCTCTCCCACGTTCCTCATGGCACACATGTCCTCCGTACTAATGTTGAGTTCTCATGTTCTCTGCCTGCTCTCTTCCTTTCCCTCCTGCCCCACATGAGAAACTGCCTCGTGGTCGCTAAGGGGCATGCGCCTGCTGCAGCCGTGATGGAATGTCCAGAGAAGCTGAGTAGGAAAAGTATAAAAAAGGGAAGGTGATTTTTGCTACGTCTGAGGCTGGAGGAAGGTATAATCGGGGAAGGCGCTTTATGTCACCCTTTTTCTGAGACCAGTCAATCCGCAACAGTGTGCGCGCGTACACATACGCACATACACACACACAGGCTTGCCCTCCTTTATCACATTTGCTGTGCTTGCAGGCCGAATTTTCTTGCCCCCCCCCTTGAGCAGCTATCTTGCCCCTCTTAAAGTCCCAGCCCACAGTTTGAGAACCACTGATGTAGTGGCCTCCTTAGCTAATGCTTCCCTTTACTGGGTAACAAACGCAACTTGCATTTGAAGAATGCTTTAGGAAAAAGGTAAAAGTAACTGACAACAATACTGCTCATGCTGTCCCAAGATGCACTGTGATCTTGTGTACTTCCCTCAGTTGCATCTCTCTACTCTTTGTACTCCCAGAGCTGATGTTATGCTAACTTGCTGTATTCATCACCACCTATTTGGTAGGAGGCAAATTCAGGTACAGTAGTCGGTATAATCTTTTGGTTAGTGGCTTCTTCTCTTGGTTGCTTTCACATATCTTTTGACATATCTTTTGGCAATCCCCATGTTAGACAATGTGGCTTCAGCAATAGAAACCACAGACAGCCTTGATTAAAAAAATTTAAAAAAAGCTTTGCAATTTTCATTTCTCCAAAATTAACTATGTGTTTATGCTAAATCAGGTGAGAAATTAAAATCCAGCAAAATACCATAAAAGCACAAAATCCTGCCTGATCTTGGAAGCTAAGCAGGGTCAGCCCTGGTTGGTACTTAGATGGGAGACTGCCAAGGAATGCCAGGTGCTATAGGCTATTATTTCAGAGGAAGGAAATGGCAAAACCACCTCTGACTATTCATTGCCTAAGAAAAACCCTGTAAAGTTCATAGGATTGCTGTAAGTCAAGAGTCTACTTGAAGACACGTAGACACATGTGCACACACACAGAATGCCAATTCTGAATTGATTATATTCCAGCTAAGCTATCATCCCTACCTGTTTCTTTTTACAGTTGGAGTAAGCAGAATAATTTACAACTGGAGAGCAGGTCATGCATTCACTGGAAAATTTTTAGCTCAAGCTAAAAAAAAAGTGCAATGCCAATACTTGCTATATATCATCTCCTATTAAACACAGTGAAAATATGTGCAGCAGTAACTCACAAAGCAAGCAACAGGAGAAAATCATGGAACCCTGTTGTCCCAAGACCTGACACATGATCAAGTCAGCCAAGCAGCTTGCTTTTCACTTGTGTTAAGACGTCGATTTCAAGAGTAAAAGAAGTTGGTACCTCTGCAGGACTGGGGAATATGTGGCCCTCTAGATGTTGCTGAATTCCAGTTCTCATCAGCCCCAGGCAGCTTGTCAGTCGGTGAGGTATGATGTGAGGAACAGTTCATCAACATCTGGAAGACTGGAGGTTCCTTTCCCGTTTTACAGCAAAACTGTAGCTGTCGGCAGTTGTGTTATTGTACAACATGTGGATCTGTTGTTTATTTCATGAATATCCTGCCATGTCCCCCAAGGAGTTCAAGATAGATTGCGTGTTTCTTTCAACACTGCTATTTTATGTTCATAACACAACCTTGCAAGGTAGGTTATCCTAAGAGTGAGTGGCTGGTGAAGGACACACAATCAGTTTTATGACTGAGAGGAATTTGAATGTTCACTTTTCCCAGTCCCAGTCCAAGACTCTAAGCATGACACTCTGCTGCCTCTTACACAACACAGAAGGGGACTGCAATGCCATGTGGTCTGGACTTGGACAAGGGAGAAGAAAAGGAGCCACATGCTACTGTGATCATGTGTGTTACTAAAATAACTGCACAATCATCTACCTTGGCAAAAATCTACATATCTGAAGGCCAAATTAAACACTGTCTTAATAGCATACAGTCGTCCTTCCTTATCTGTGGATTTTGTACCCATTGATTCAACCAACCATGGCTTGAAAATATTCCTAAATAAATAGAATTCCAAAAAATGAATTTTGCCATTTTATATAAAAGGACACCATTTTGCTTCACCATTGTACATAATGGGACTTGAGCATCCACAAATTTTAGTATCCGCATGGGGTCCTGGAACCAAACCCTCCAGTAGCCTTCAGTACAAGGTGATTGTTCTTGGGAGCTCTTATGGGCTGGGAGGCAATATATTAAAAAAAGAAAGAAAGAAAGATGTTCACACATTGCAGTTATACACCCTCTAAACTGGATTGGGAGTTTTTTGGGAGGTCAAGGAACTTTTTTACACCCTCCTCTGGTGCTCACAATCCAGATTAGTGACCCATCTCTTGCATTTTGTTTAGTCAGAAAAGGTAACGTAATTTGGTCTTGAACTGTAGTACAAAATAATTAGAATGGAATTAATGCTGACATGCCACTGCAACAGAACAGACAGCATTTAATTGCTTCACACAGAATGCCATCTTCATCAGGCAAGCAAATATCATTTGATGCTTACCTTTAGGAAAAGGGTGTCAGTGACAGGATTTGCAAATTTGGTATTATTCATGTAATACATTGAAACATGTTTCAGTGAACTTGCCATTAATAATCCTCTAGAATATTTGCTTTTAATAATTGTTTGTTGGCATTAGTCATTTGAATGGCTTTTTTACTGTTCCTTGGTCAGATTGCTCTTGATCAAATTACCTGAAATGTATAAGAACCTTTGTGTAAGGCCCTCTGTTTGGCAACCCTCAGTTACCTTTTTGCTTTTATTTATGTGTTTCAATAAAAGCAAACAAAACAGATAAACATATAAATAAAAACAAAATCCACACTTGATCAGTATCTTTGTTAAGACCAATCCATATGCCACAAAAGTTTCCAAGATTTTGAGAACTCAAGACAGAATGGTAGATGGGAGAAGAAACAAAAGAGTCCCAAAATAAGAACAGATGATTGACTCAATCTCGAAATGCAGATTAATTTAAACCCTGAAACATATATGCTTATGTCGGTATCAGCTTACACTTAAGACTGCGTATTCTTACTAAGTGTCTATATTAAATAACAGGAGTTCACTAATACTTTAGCTATCATGGCTCCATCTTGCAAAATTATCTACTTGAGAGAACTCTAGTCCACTTCCTTTGGACTATGGCCATTTCCACATTAAACTGTTATAGTGCTGTTATTCCACTTTTAACATCCTATGGAATCCTGGACTTTGTAGTTTAGGGAAGAGCCTTTAGAATTCTCAGCCAGAGAGTGCTTTGACTTCAGTAAACTACAAATCCCAGAATTCCACAGGATGGTAAAAGTGAAATAAGAGCACTATAACAGTGTAGGGTGGAAATGGCCTATAGCACTGCTACAGCTCCCAGCAGAGAATACATCAACCGAACTGCGAATCCCAGGATTCCTTAGGACAGTGTTATGAAACTGCCATAACTGTGCTAGTTGTACATACACAGTGGCTGCTCTTCATTTCTCAGAACAGAAAGGCTGGCTGTAACTCAAAAATCTGTCCATGCCTTGTGATTTGCTGTCTGTTTATGTTGAAGAGAAATAATATAAATAAATGAGTTTACAGAGTATTACCCAAGTTGTGATAGGTTTTGGTCTTTACGAAGTAATACTAGAATGATGGTGAAATGTTGAAGGCCCTTCTAAGCTGCTGCACTTGTTAACATGAATAGAGAGTTGGTAAACCATCACAGTTTGAGTGGTAACACTGGCAGACAGGTGTATGTTTGGCTTGACGTGGCGTGGCAGTTCTTGTGTGCGTATGAGTAATTACTGCTACGAGAGTGCAAGGTAGGTATTGGCACAACATTCTGCTTTCACAGATGTTCTGGTTAACTGAAAGTAATTGCCTGAACAAATGTTTGTGACAAGCTAATGAAATGGAATTAGCAGCAAAGGTGATGTCATCAAAACAAGATTGTGGACTTGTTTATTTAAATTCATTCTGGAAACTTACTCAGCCCTCGTGGATATAAACTTATGGGTGCTTAAAAGACTTATCTACAAAACAGCAGTTGGAGTGAAAATCTGTTTTGGCTTGATGGCAGATTTTAACTGCTGTTTCTTTTTTACATTTGTATTCTGCTTTTCTGCCCTGGAGTACAAACTGGTGTTCTTGTGTCTTTATCCAACCCACCCTATGGCCATTTCTGCACTAGCCTGTTATAGTGCGATGATTCCACTTTCAGCATCCTCTGAAATCCTGGGGTTTGCAGTTTCGGGAGGGGCCAAGTGGCCCCTCCCGAAACATCACGCTATAACAGGCTAGTGCGAAAATGGCCTAAGAGGTAAATTAGGCTGAGGGATAATGATGGTATTCCTGTTGGTTAGTCTCAACTACAGTAAACCCATTGAATCGATTGTTCAGTGCTAAGTCAGCACATAAGTAGATCCAACTGATTCAGTGGCTCTGTGCTCTGGTCCAGGCCACTAATTGGTATTGGGTCACCCAGTGAGTTTTGTGACTTAATGGGCATTGAAACCTGGACCGACCCCATCCAACTCTAATATAGTGGCATTCTGGGGACAAAGAGTACATTATCATATTACGAGGACTTCAGTCTGACAAAGAATATATGTTTTAACAGCAAATGTATTTTACAAGGCTCTTTCCATCTTTACTAGCATGTTAATTTGATCTCACATTCAAGGTTTGAAGAAGAAAGCTTCATTGTCCGGCAGTGGGATCTGCTGCCTCGGAGTGTGGTTGAGTCTCCTTCTTTGGAGGTTTTTAAGCAGAGGCTGGATGGCCATCTGTTGGGAATGCTTTGATGGCTGTTCCTGCATAGCAGGGGGGTGGACTCGATGGCCCCTGGGATCTCTTCCAACTCTGTGATTCTATGATTCTATGATTTAAACACTGGAAAACTGTGATGTGGTTTTAGCCTGGGCTTCTAGGCAACTGTATTGTATACGCATGTGCAGGCATTAGTGATGAATAGAATTCATTCCTATTTTGTCAAAGCTCACTTACAAATGAGAAGCATCCAAATTGTGGAATATGGTAGTTCTTAAGACACCCTCCTTGAGTTCTTTATGTGCAATGATGTAATGGAGCCAGGGTGGGCTACTGTGCTAGCTAATGCAGTGGGTTATGGCTTTATCTGCCACCACTGTCCCCAGACCTTCCCATTCCTTCCGAGTTTATCTGAACCCCCCACTGTAACTGGTTGAGGGGAGTGAATTTTCCCAGAAACAACATATTGTTATGAGCTATCCCTGTTAAAATCTTGGTCCTGAGTGGAGGAGACCTACTAGTTTTGCAAAATACCTGCTCCTGGTAGAGATGAAAATTGCTACAAATGATTTTTTAACAAAACTATATGCATGTTTGGACTTTTCTTTGCGGAAGTGGGATAGAGATGGTCATGATGAGGGGCTGCAGTTCAAAATTTATCACCAAACCACTGATAATGTAATGAGTGCACACGCCAAGGAAGAGTTCATAATAGGTTTACCAACAGCACTCCTTTTTGGCTACTCATTCCAAAGCAAATTTAGTCATATGAAGGTGGAACCTTTTGGCAGGTAGCACTGGCTTGTGGTGATGGAATCCTTTTCTTTAGAATGAGCATCCATTGATGAGGTTGTTTCCAGAGTATTTTGACCAACAAACTTTTTTTTATTAAGAATTTTATTTGATAAAAATTACATACAATTTAACGCACATATTAAAATATAATCAATTCTCATAATAGAAAAGTTTAATGGAAATAGTCTATTCCCATTCATTCTACTTCCCATTACTATACCCACTTACCAAACAAACAAACAAAAAGAACAAAGGAAAAGGAAAAAGAAAAGGAAAGAAATTCAAAGAAAACAAAAAATAATGAAAGAACAAAGAATAAAGAAGAGCCTAAAACAAAACAACAACAAAAGAAAGTGGATTAAGTCAAGGACAGACAGAGAGAAGAGAGAGGGAAAAAGAAAAAAGAAAAGAGAGAGAAAAAAGGAGAAAATAGAAAAATAGAAAAAAAAAAGAAGAAAATATAGAAATTGACTGACAAACTTAGACTGGAAGCTTTGGAAAACACAGGCCCTTACTGCAGTACGCTGCAATCTCACATCATCCCATTGTGGTCCCAGCAATGCCATTGCCAGCAGGAGATCAGGACCTGAACGCTCCCCACCACACTGGTTGGCTGCCCACGGATGGGAAGCGTTAGGGATAGTCTGCTTCCTTCCACAGTACAGCCAGCCTCTTCCTGTGCTATACTGCGGAAGGAAGTGCTTGATAGCACTTCTGCCCTTCCTGCAATCCCACAGCTGATGGGATCATTGTAAGAAAGGGTCTCATTACCAGGTTTTTTCTGGTAATGGTATACGACGCAATTGCAATGTCTGGGGATGCGACAGCAGTGGAACCGCAATGACGTCATGTGATAGCATGTGTCGTGGACTGGCAGCAACACATCCCTGTGCTGGGATGGCGATGTCATGCGATAAGGGCCACAGTTTCCATGCATCACAGAGTCCAGTCTTCCAAGAACAAGGGAGAGACAGCTCATTCCCTGGGGTTGAATGGGCCTCTTGGGCTATCAGTCCAGCCCTCTGGGGTTTTTCCAGAAAGCCATACTACTTCCAGGCATCATTGTTTGGTTTTCCTAGCTTTTGGGTGGGTTTTCCTATTCTGAAAGGTTGAATTACTTCCCCTAAGACTTAAATGCTATCAGTTAGAGGAATAAGCAAAAATAGGGTGGTTATTTTTGCTCCCACTCTTTGGCCTTTGCCACTGTCCACTGCACTTTTTTCTATGCATAATGTTGGCCATGCCATTTGTGCTGGTATAAGCTATATATCATAAGAGCATTGCCAGTACAAGGAAAAAAAATATTCCATCTAAAAATTTTAGGGAGACACCTTATATGCCATTATGTAAACTTTAAAAAAAAACAAAACAATCTGTTACCTTGGATTACCCTTCCCCAATTTGGTGCTCTCCAGTCGTTTTTAACTACAACACCCATTAAGTTCAGATAACATAGCTACTATCATAGCTACTAGCCACAGAAAACACAGTCAAGAGTTCCAGACAGATGAATCAGGTAGCACTCCCTTCACCTTTTCTCCAGAGGAGATCATGTGTTTCGGACTCAAAATCCAGTCTGAAGTCAGACCGGAAGATATTCTGTCGATCTGTTTCCTGCAGGAACATCTGAAGCTGCCCTAGCCACCACATATGCCAGCACCTTGACAAAGAGGGGAATTTTTGCTGGAGAGCTAGACCACTGCCAGCGTCAAAGCAGCAGACGCCACCTATCTTTGTGGTAGGACGAGACGTTTCCCACATCACCACCACCACCACCCGCCCCCAGACTGCCCATTCAATCTGTCTTGCCATCTAAAATGAGCAGTTGTCATACTGATGTGTAGTGGGGCTGAATGCTTCAGCTGTCGTTTCCCCAGCATCAGGCAGCAAAAAACGGTTCTGATCCCACCTCCGCAGGCATTGCCATCACTGCAATGTCCTGAGCGCAAATGAAGACCTGGGCCTTGAAGTGCCTTGCAAATTTATCACAGCAGGTGTCTGAAGGTTCTTCTCAGCATAACTCAGTAAGCTCTCTGCCACTCAGAGCAGTGCTGCTGAATGAGGCTTTGAAGACTTAATGACAGAGGCAAAGATCTTTTAAAGCCTTCCCCTTCTCTCTTTCACACACACACACACACACACACACACACACACACAGACAGCAGGGGGGAGTGTACACATACTAAGCTCTGTTCTCACTTCTTTTTGGTCATGCTCACTTCCATGACCTGCACCATCTGTACTCTAGCTGTTGTCTGACCTGTGTCATTGCCCATACATCTCCCATAAGCAGTGTAGCATTGCAAGCCCCACAGCACCAAGGTAGATACTAAAGGCACTTCATCCTTTTTGATCTTGGAAGCTAAACAGGGCCAGCCCTGGTTAGTATTTGGATGGGAGACTGCCATCCAATGAATACCAGGTCCTATAAGCTATATTTAAGAGGAAGGAATGGGCATACTACCTCTTGAGTATTCCTTGCCTAAGAAAATTCTGTGAAATTCATGAGGTCACACCATAAGTCAACAGGCAACCTGAAAATGCATGTGCACACACACAGCATCTCTGTTTTGCCTTTTTATAGACCAAGGTTTCAACAGATTCACTAGCCCTATTCTCCCACTGTTTGGACATCCTTCCAATTTCACCACACCTTGGGAGGAGGCCACCTTAAATGGTCTCAGCCTTCACAGGAAAGGTCTGCAATCTTGAGTCCAAACTAAGCAAGGAAATGTTTTGACCCAGGGCCAGAAATGTTCTCCTTGGTGAGAAAAGATGTCAACACACTTAAATATGCTGTCAAAAAGTGGTGAAGTACTGTGAGATTTTTCACATTCTGGGACCTTCTGCAAACTGAGAAGGTAGCAAAATGTTTTTGTTTGCACAAAAACCAGTGTTTCCAACTGGGAGTAATGTATTTTGCGCACACACACCTTTCCATTGCTAGCACAGAAAATAATGTCTTTTTTGCATGCACAAATTTTTCATAAATGCAAAGAATCATTAAAATGCACAAAGCCTCTTATAATATTGTCAAGTAGGAAGGGGAAGAACATCAGATCCTTCATTCTTGGGTGCAGGAATGGAATAAGCAAAGATTTACATCCTTAGTTTGAGGAAGAGAATATCTGTTGCCAGGCCGACTGTTCTAAGTCTTAGTAGATACTGGCTGCTAGAAGGTTGCCTCCTCTACCTATCTTTTTGTCACTGGCCATCTTTTTATTCTTATTTTTATTATGGTTCTTGTATTTTAAACAGTACTTTGTCTTCCTTTAACTTCTTTTAAGAATGGCTTGCTCATGCTCTTAAATAGTATTGTTCAGTAGTGACTCATCATTGTCTTAGAAACAAGAACCAAAGAACATTTTGAAGAAACTGTGGGGATGGGGGAGGCAAGTGAAATGTTCCTCTTGTGTCTGAGAACTGGTTTGTTGCACCTGAAGTATAGCTCTACATCTAAGGAAGGTGGTACTGGTAGGAACGAAAGATTTCCCAGTTGTTCTGCTGCTTTCCAGAAGGGAAATGTAGATAAATTACTGGATGAATGCATTGTCATGAACTAGTTCCAGATTGATGGGAATGCATGACCAGAATTTCACCTGGACATGCCATGTTGGGGGGATAGTGTACCTGGAGTTTGACTCACATGTAGGGTGCTTTACTTTTGATATATCTGGAGCTGTGCTAAAGGTTACATGGGAATGAATGGTGTTTCCTGCCCCAGCTTTATTACAAAGCATTCACCCAGATTCTGCTTAGATGAAGAGTTACAAGCAGGTCTAAGGAATGCTTGGGATTTTTTGTGGGGAGGGGAGTACAGCTCCCAGAATCTTTCATACTAGCTGAGGATTTCTAGTTGTCCAAAAAAGGTAATTTTTCCAATCTGTGGGTGCCAAGTTGTGTTCTGTAGCTGATAGGGTGAAGAAAGCAGGAAAATTCAGAAGTGTTGTGGTAAGAGATACAATAATGACATGATAATTGTCCCTACTCCAACGTCTGGAATGCCTGGAGCAGAACATTTAAGCAACAATACCTTCATGCTCAGATAGGATGCCAGTCTTCCCACATTACATGTTCAAAATGGGGTGGTTGTTTGTTTTGTGTTTCTTTTGTGGAAGTCCCTAAATCCCGCTCCTTTTTTTCTGGTGATCTTTCCTTCCAGAGGCATCTCTTAACTTACAAAGTAGGCCTAGAGTGTTAACAGTGATGGTACAGACTGATATGAATAAAGATTATATATAGGTCATTCTGGGGAAAATAACATGCCTTTAAACATACGTATCAAGAAGGACAGCCAAAATAACCGATGATTTCATTGGTTGAAAACGTGTGTACCCTGCCACGGTCAGTGAACAAATGGCTAATGAAGCCTGGTTGCTACTTTCAAAACAGCTTTAACACTGCAGAATAGTGTTGAGCAACTGGCATTGATTCCTCCCCACCCTGCCTGCCGTGAAAATAGGCCTGGAGTGTGGCTGTGGTGGCAGCTGGTCAAACACACAGCTCCTGATGAGCAATGCTCTAGAAACATCTCAAATGTTCTAAAGCTGTGTTTGATGGTTGTGTGCCAATGGGATTAGCTCCCACATACAACTGTTATACATTCACTGTGCACAGTGCCTGCAGATATACAAGTTGTACACACTCCCCCCCCCCCCGCAACCGGAAACATTCCATTCACAAGTTCCTGGGCTTCCTGTAAAGAGCCAACATTGGCATGCAGCTGGTTAGATCTATTAGGCTTTCTTCACAAATGAACAACAAATGTGTCAGAGCCTGAACAAGTGGATTTGTCGGCTGCAGCACCCAGAATCCCCTGGTCATAATAGACACAAAGAACTGTAGTACAAAAAGGTGCTTTTCCAAACTCAGGAATGTGTCTCAGGCATTTGTGGGAACAGTGGCCACATTCCTTTTCCTTATGCAGAGTTTGTACATTTCTTGGATATTGGAAAGGCCTTGTATGACCAAATTGGCGGCAGTATTTGTGAGGTGAGGCACACAGCCTATGCCAGAAGGACATGTCACATTTCTAGACAGTTACATGGGTGCAGCTAATAATGGCAGTCATGTCAAATGGTAGGGCATAAGTGATACACCACAAGCACTGTGATGAGACACATTGGGCTGGAGATCTCTATTAATGCATGCAAGCCAGTAGAATAATCTGCACATACCTGATCAACATCAGTGTCCCTGTACAACTGAACTACCTCATCTGCCCCTTTTCATCATTACTCTTCGGCAGTGGTGAATGATAAATGTTTGGCACCTTGCAGTCTCTTTGATCAATGTTTGATTTCCAATGTTTGGAAATCATGGCCAAGATCCTGTATGGAACAGCACAGCATAATAATTGCACATGCAGAACTATACTGCATCTGTGCTTGCAATTCACTGTTTAACAGACTCCTCCGCATGGCCATCAGTGGCTGGTGGAAAGTGGGGTTGAATTGGAGAAGCATCTGGATATGTTCCAGTAGCCAAATGCGTAATGGTTACACCATCTGCTGAGATCCTCCAGTCATTCTGCTTCTGGCTATGGGGACATGGCCTGATACTTCTTTGATCCCCACTGCCTAATCTCCACCAGCCACAGAATGGCCATTTGGGTGGGGCGGAGGCTCAAGTGGCTAAAACATGGATCCAGGCAGGGCTTTGGCCATTGCAGAGAATGAAAGAGAATCCAACTTCCACAGCAACCAAAAAAAGAAAAGAAAAAAACACTCCAAAGACATAAGCAGGCAGTAGGGGACTTATTCCTGTATGTGCCACTAACAGGATGCCAGCCATAGTACACACTCCAACATGAACTCCACCATATGCGTCAGAAATTTAGACTTGGTTCTGAATGTGAACGTAGCTTAGCTGTATATTTGTAATGCAGGATATTAGCAAGACTTAAACCTACTGGCTTCCATTATCACAGGGAGAAACATAGTTGATGTTTAGCAACATTGTACACAGTTGTAAGAGAGGCGTCACTCTAGTGTTCCTCTCTGGGTTGATCTACAAACTGATCTTGCTCATATGAGTTCCTGCACATCTGTCTCCCATCAGATTACAAATGTTCTCTGTCTCTTTAAGATTATTTATATTTATATTTTCATTTTTCCTGCTGTGGGGTTGATATGGTTTGGTGTCTTCATTTCCCAGGTCTCCTTGACTGCTACATATGTTGGCCTGTATTTTGCCCTGTTTCCTCAAAATACACCTGTTTATTTCTGCTTGACAAAAGAATAAAAAAAGCAAGCAGATGGCTGTAGTCTGTGTTTCTACTTCAGAATGGCACTCTGAATTATATCAAGTGACTACTGCTGATCTACTCTGGACCCAGGGAATCTGTGAATAGATGTTTATTGTTCTTTCCCTATATAGCTGATGCTTGCTTTCCTGCCAGTCTTTGGATTAAATGAATTAAAATCAGTTATACATAATTTCTATAACTTAATATTGCCCTAATTTTCATGCAGCCAGTTATCAAGACATGCTAGCCAGCTTTGCATTTTCTCTTGTCACACTACATGAACATCTCATACATCCTTGTTAAATCTTTACCTTTAAGATGTCTTCTATCAGTCATAGTTGTCTGAGTGTTGGACTATGGATCCTAGACACCAGGGCTCGATTCTCCATTCAGCTGTGGAAACCCACTGGGTGACCTTGGACACATCACACACTCTCAGCCCCATAAAACCTGTAATAGGGTTGCCTTAGAGCTGCCATAGGTCAGAAGCTACTTGAAGGCACCCAATAACAACATATAGGAACACCATATATAGTGGGTTTCCATACAACAGAAATGGAACTACAAATATTTATTGGTCAGAAAAAGCAAGGGTAAAACTATGTGACAGTGGGTCTCAGTAGATTCTCTGTGCATGTAGACATGGTTTTCACTGGCGCCATTTCCGCGCTAGCCTGTTATAGCACTATGATTCCACTTGCAACATCCTATGGAACCCTGGGGTTTGCAGTTTCGGGAGGCGCTGGCCGGCCCCTCCGGAAACTGCAAACCCCAGGATTCCATAGGATGTTGCAAGTGGAATCATAGCGCTATAACAGGCTAGTGCGGAAATGGCCTGGGTGTAGATCAGTCTGGATGAAGTCAACTAAAACAAGCTGAGGGATACATAGTTTAAGTAATACAAGGTTTCTGACTCCTAACAGTGTGGAAATGTAGACACATTAAGAAAACATTCATCTTTCAACTAACTAGTAACATTATTTTCTTCGCAATTGTTTCAGGTATACTGTTCTAGAATTTACAGTTCATATAGATGCAAGCCATTATTTCATATTCAACCTACGTTTCCTGATGGTCGTTTCCTGGCTTTTTCATGTTGAATCAAATGAAAAACATTTCATGTTTAAGGGATTTTTCCTTTAATCTGAAAAATTCTGGCATTCCATTTTTTTTTTAAGCCAAAAAGTCACTGTCAAGGTAACCTTTTTCTAGGCCAACTGGGCCACATTGTTTTTATCTTTGATTGAAAAAAATATTCTTTCTACACCTGCAGGTATTCCAGTTGTGCTTTGTTCCTGTTCCAATTTAAATACCTCCATCTTGAAGACAGACCCACTAAAATGCATTCCCTGGGGTTTTGTGAAGATTGAAACATGGTCAAAAAGTAGTTTTCCTTCCACTTCTCTGAAGGATGGTGTGATTTTTGTTTGACAGTGTGCCTTGTCAATTCAGCATAATCTCAAGTGTGTCTTAAAGAGACGGGCTGTGATTCTAATCTTGCTAATGAGTTTGATACTCTCCCTGCCCCAGATTAAATAATTGAAAGCTAAGTCCTATGCATATTTACCTAGGAATAAATCCTCCACGTTCACTTCTGAGGAAACTGGTGTAGAACTGCAAAGGATCTGATTTTGTGCATATATCTTCATAGCCAAATGAATTTCAGCCTCTGCGTTTTCTAATGTGGAAGAAGACATAAGGTAGATGAGAGAGACATATGAAGGAAGAAAGGAGATGTTCATTCTGTGGCAAGACTGCTCATACACTTTTCAGTTTTTACTGCTGTTCTATTTAATTTACATATTTAAATATTTCACTCAGTTATGCCCTTTGAATTTCTCCCATTTATTTGGTCTCATTAAGTTAGTAGTAAGGGACATTCCATGCTCAGCAGAAGGCAGTGCCTCTTTTTTGAATTATTCTCCTTCAATTTTTCATAGTTGACCAGTGATAATGATTTCTGATCTGCTCTTTTCTGTTCATAGGGCTTAAATAAAACGTTTTGCTAAAGATGCAGATGGTTGAACATTTGCTCTTGTCCAAAATTGTAACATTCAGTAAAGTTAAGACAGTGTTTACGTCGTCTAGGATTCCCAGAGGCACAGCCTATGTATTACTGAGTTATTTAACAGAAACTGTGCCTTGTAACAATTAAAATGCAAAGCAGGATGTTGCACACAGGTGTCACCCTTAAAGTCGAATTAAATCTAACAAGAAACATACCACATACATGTTTTATGGCACAATGAAAGATGCTAAGTCCTGTTTTCAGGAAAGTTGTAGACATTTTAGTGTGGGCTGTTTCTTATTGTTGACTATTTTCAACTAATCACTCCTTAATTTTAAGGTATTTTTAGGTCATACCAGTTCTTTGTGGCTTAGAAAACTGTTATTATTTGTAATTTGTGCTGCTAATAATTATGATGTGTGTGTATGTATGGGTGTTGAAGACAGTTATATATGTGATATACAAGATGAGGGAGGGGAAAAGGTTGGTGTTATGGCTTTTTTTCCCCCACGTTTAAAGACAAATGGAAAATGCAAACATGTAACAATAACATTAACAATAACATTATTGACAAATCTTTTACACAAAACAACAAGTTTGTACATACACAAATATAATGATCTACAAAAAACAAAAAATCAACAATATAATACATCCAGCACAATATATTACATAAAGTAACTTGACTTCCTACTTTGAAAAAGCTACAGATTGGGTATCTTCTTTGTTATTACACTACTTCCTTATCTAATTACTTAAAAGTTAACCTTCGTCCTAAGAGACCCTCTTCATCCTTACTTTGCAGTCATTCTTACATTATATCCACTCACATTAAATCAATAACTTTTGAGGAGTCTTGTGTTAGCAACATGTATACAGTTATGAAATCATCACAGAACTTTTCTAAATACACACTTTCTTTTTCTTTTTTCCTTTGTCGAGAATTCCTATTTGCTCACAAAGGTATTTATTATTCTTGTTTTCCTCATTTTACAATTTACACAAAATTAAGTACTTTAAACACCCTTAGCTCCTACTTTATATTTGTGTTATCTTTTGCAAATAATCTAGGAATGGCTGCCAAGTTCGAAGAAACTTATGGCTTGTTTCATTATCTAGAAGATAGGTAAGCTTGTCCATCTTTGATACTTCTGTTAGTTTATCCATCCATTCTTCTTTGGATGGAATTAAAATTTTCCTCCAGTACCTGGCATATACCATCCTTGCAGTAACAATCACGTGCCAAATTAACCTGTCTCTGCTCTCCCCCTAAACTACATTTGGGTCAGTATTATGGCGTTCTTAGCAAAGCAGTTTAAAGAGCCATATTGCATTGTAGTTATTCTGAGGCCAAGTAAACAACACTCTTTATTACTCTTAGTAGCCAACAGAAATGTTTTAACGTGCAGAGTTAGATTTACCTAATTACGTCTCACCCATGCACACTGGGCATAGTGGATTCTTTGCCTTCTTCCTTTGTTGGCCATTGATATTGCTTGCTTTTTGTTTGTTTATTGAAAACATTTTTATTCTCATCCTCAGCCAAAAAGGCTCCCTGTTTACTGTTACATCTCTAACAGTAAAAGAGAATTTCTACATGTCTGTCTGTGGGAGCCATATCTCACTGGAGCATTCTGCTGGATATCTCAACATTTGGCACAGTATTTTTTTGTTGTTATTCAAACTGCAGTACCCAAGTTCAAATCAAAATTCCAAAGGAGGGTCTTAATAGAAGCAAAAAAACAAAACAAGCAAAAAACAGACATAACTCATCAGGAGATTGCGATAGATTTTTTGTTTTTTGCCGTCGAGTTAGCTTCGACTTATGATAAGCCTATGAATGAGAAGCTTCCGAGATACCCTGTTATTAACAGCCTTGCTTGGATCTTGCAAACTTGGGGCCACGTCTTCCTTGATTGAAGTAATCTACCCGTAGTGTGGTCGCCCTCTTTCACCTGTCTAAGGTCTTTCACTTTAACAAGCATTGGTATTACTTCCAGTGAGTCAGATTGTCTCATGATAAGTCCAAAGTACATCAGCCTCAGTTGTCATCGATGCCTCAAAAATAAGGTTTTTTTTAATGTCATCAAAAAGTCACAGTGCCAGACTGAAATTCTAAAGAGAGGCTTCCAAGAAACAAAAATAGAGTCTGCCATAACTCATCAGGAGATCATGTTAGACATCTCAAAATTTGACTTTTTGTTGTTGTTTTTGTTATTACCCAGTTGTTTCAAGTTGAAATTTCATATGAGTAGTTCCTTAAAGAAAAAGGAGGCCAGCCATAATTAACTGGAGCCTTTCTTCAGGGCAGAAAACAGAAGAGGGCTTTCTGAAGCACTGCTGCTAAGACATCTGAGGTAGGAAAAAAAGCAGACACCGTGGGTAATAGTCCTGACGTAAATGGTATAGTGGTTTGAGCACTGGGCCATTTCCGCACTAGAGTGGGGGAGCATTTCACCATGTGTCATGAGCAGTGTTTTTTATTCCAACTTACCCCCATTCCTATCTGCATACCCTCCGGTTTCTATTGAAGTAAAGCAGAGAAAACCGTTTGTAGCTTCCGCATCGTCAATTCTCCTGGAACTCCTATTCCCCTCCATCGCTGCACCCTGCCACTGCTGATTGGTTAATTTAAAAAAAAAAGCTGTAGAAACCGTTGCTACATTTTAGCACAAGTGTGTGAATCGATGTAATGCTTCTGCACATAGGAAAAAGCGCAGCAGAAATGGTTTGGGTTGTTTACATCAGAGTTTTTCCATTTTTACCATACCTCAATTTAACATCAATGTTAACCGCGCTAAGACCTCCACTCGTGTGGAACCATGGAGAACAGAATGACATCAAACTGGCTTAACATGCAGGTGTAAAAGTGACAATATGATGCTACTGTGTTGTATCAGCCTTCTGCGGAAAAGGCCTTGGATTATGACCTTAGAGGCTAAGGTTTGATTCCCCTCTTCTCATGGAAACCCTCAAGGTGACCTTGTGTGCATCACACACTCTCAGCCCCAAGAAAATTCCATGATATTTTCACCTTAGGGTTGCCATAATTTGGAAATGACTTGAAGGTGCACGCAACAACAACAACAACAACAACAACATTGGGGGTGGCATACAAAAACAACAAGCCCCACAGCTAACAGTTTTGCCCCTTCAGGACATGGGCATAGTTTCCCCATATTTTGGTACCATTTTGGAGCATTGGAAACTGAGAAGGAGCCTTTTTTTTAAACAAGAAAGTGAACTAGAAGTTTCCTACATACACATGTACACACACACACACACACACACACACACGGTCATGCTGGGAGATTCACATGGAGCACACAATTTCCTCATCACTGAAGCAGCACAGCCAAAAAGAAAAGACAGTCCTTCTTACCTCTAGAATTACAGACTGAATGTCACAACTTGAAAAGAAAAAGAAATAGAATGACAAGAAAGGAAGAAGTAAATGAGCCTCTGCTCTCAAAATTCAGTAGTAGTTTTTATGTTGATCATTTGGGACAGAAGGAGTTTCAAGGGGCATTATTAGGGTAGGAAGATGACTGACTGCAATGACCCTCCCCCTCTGCTGTTGGGTTTATAGATTAGTTTTGTGGACATTGAGGCACTGTGGAAAAAAGGAACACCACTGGGCTGCTCTGGTGACTGCCTTGCCAAGCAGTGGTAAAGCTTTCCCCCCATGCTTTAACAACAGAAAAGAACAGACAAAGTGCTTCCTTTGGAATAGTAAGCCATTCCTCTATTCTGTGAAAATGGTAAGAATTTGCCTCCTGTGTCCTAAAAGGCACTGAATATCCCCTCTTTTGTTTTATGGGACACAAATGAACTTGTAAAAGTGAAGGGGGAATATTCAGCTCAGCTTTAATTTGAATCCATTGTACTTTAATTTAAACCCACACTGGCAGCAACAGATGCTACAATGAGCACCACAGTTGCGTCTTCCCATTTCTCCTCCTTTGTAGGCTACCTCTTCTAGTTTGTGACAAACCATAGTTTGCCATTTTAGCTCAGTATGGGAAATTATGGTTTGCACAAACTGTATAGCAGATTATAGACTGTCGGAGGAAAAGCTTCAAGAGAACAGCCTTGGTTTGTCATTACATCTGACCTGACCTTTTTTCTTTTCTGGAGGTAGTGAAGAGAACTGAGGGTCCAGGGATTCCTAACCAACTTCTCTGGGTTTTTGCTAAACTACAATTCCTAGGATTCATTTTGGTAAGCAAGAGCTATTGACTAGTATAAAATTGATGCATGTTTAACCAGTGTCAACATTTTAAAGTGGTATCTCAAAGGTTTGTGTACTTTAGCCTGGGCTATTGCCAGAGATTTTCACTGCAAGATTCAGGGTCTTATTAAATTATAGGATACTCATCTGTGTAGTTTGTAATTTGTGACAATTCTAGACATGGCTTTCCTTCTACTTTCGCAGCAGATAGACCTAAAATGCTACATTCTCATGATTTCATTGTTCATTTATTCACAATTAAAAACTCTACACAGCAATTTCCACAGATTTCTATTTGGGAAGGGCATCTATATTGGAGTTTGATAATGTGTGAAGAGGTTCTAAGGCGAAATCCCATATTTTGCTTCAAAAGTTGAATTCCCATGTTTGTTCCCATAATCCCTGGCCATTGGACAAACTAGTTATAGCTAGTGGGAGTTGTAGATCAAAATGTACAATATAAAATTCGTGACATAAAATTCACTCCACATTTAAATTTAAGAGAAAATTATTATAAAATGTTACATAGGTGGTATATGACTCCAGAAAGACTTCAAAAAATAACCAAAAATGGAGATGCAAAGTGCTGGAAATGTGGGGAAAAGGTGGGGACTTTTTCTCATATGTGGTGGACTTGTTCCAAGGCTAAGAAATTTTGAAGGGAATTCGTGATGAAATTCAAAAAATTTCCAAAGTTAATTTTGAAATGGTACCAGGATTTTATTTATTGAATATATTAGGCCAGAACCAGGAGATTAGAAAACAACAGAAGATATTATTGTATTTGATCACAGCAGCATGGCTGACATATGCACAACATTGGAAAGATAAAACAGATATTCAGTTAGATGAATGGAAAATAAAAATGTTAGATATGGTAGAGACTGAAAAATTAGCTAACTCCCTTAAGAACAAAACGGTTCAAAATTTTGAAAGAGAATGGAAAAGGGTAATGCTTTGGCTAAATCTGTAAATGTCTGTGGATTGAGTATATTGATATTTGATAAGATATGTATAAAAGGAAGATAAATTCAACTAGAAACCTTTGATATACAGAAGCGGGGTGGGGGAAAATAGAAGAATTATAATAATGATATACATATTTGTGTCAATATATGCTTTTATGTACTTCAAATAAATAAAAATTATGTAAAAAAAGTATGATATTCAACAGGTTGCCCTACCTTGATATATGGAAGTCGCTTCAAGTTCTTTTCCTCTTTTCCTCTGTTATTGGTTATACAGCTGAGATGTACGCCATTTCTGCACATTGCCTGTTGCCGTTGTCCTGTGATCACGGCCCGGCAGCACCTTTGGTGAGAAGGGAGTGTGACAAGAATGTTCCCCTTTGTACCCAACCAGCTGTCTACAGAAGGGAGCACGAGGGACACGTTTCTTTCTTCCACAGAGCAGCTGGGCTCTTTCCTATACTGCGCTGCGGCAAGAAGAGCCTCCATCACACTTCCAGCCCTTCCACATGGCCAGGAATGATGGGAGCATTGCACAATTGGGGGTTGTTGACGGAGAAACTCCGTCACTGATTTCCCCCACGATCACACTGGCTGGTGATGGGAGAGGGGCAGGACTGTGATGATGTCATGCAGAAGCATTGTCATGGTTCTGCTCCTCTCACATCCCCATGCCAGAATGCAGTTGTCATGTGTAAAGGGCCTATGAGAAATCTGTGAGTAATCTGTCATCTTGTTGATGACAACATGATCAGTTGGCTATCAAAAATACCAAAAAGTAACTGCAGTGTTCTTGCAAACTAAACCATTTTCTTTGAAACCATCGATTTGGTCAGTGCCACAACCTGAAGCTGTTTACTCATATGGATTCGCACTGCAGTAGAAGTATTTTGTGGCCCAGATATGCTTTCCGTAGATTGAGCTTTGTATTTTAATTTTGTGGGAGGTTAAAAAAATAAAATAAAATAAAATAAAATAAAATAAAATGCAGCTACTCTGAGCAGATTCAGAGCCAAAGTGAACACAAGCCCACCTGGCTTTTAAACACCCTCTGCCACTGCTTCCCTTTGCCTCTGTGCCTTAGCATTTTTGGCAAGGTTTTAGGTGTGTGCTTAACTCTTGTGCATGCAAATAACTCCCATGAAAGGTTTGCATGTGGTTGGTTTTGGCACTGGATAACATCAGCAGAGAAGACAACACCACAGTCACAGATGCCAAGTTTGCTCTCAGCTTCCCTGAAGGCTTAAGAGTTTATGTAGGAGTGCACACTCTCCTGGGGCCATTTTGCAGCTGGAAGCACAGAGAAAATGTGCCCATGAGGATCAAAGGCAGTTTCCTGCACAAATCACACCCACTGGTCATTTCTGATCTGGCTGTGAATGGGAAATATGCATCAAGCTATAACAGATGATACACACACAAACAAATATGCTCCATGTTTGCTCATGTGTATATCATCAATACTAACAGTGTACCTGTTTTGGCAGCCAGCTGCTTCAGAATTCGACTCACAAGTTGTCTTCAAAGCCCCCTGTTAAAATAGGCATTATATTCAGCTTGCATCGAACATTAAGCACCTGCAGGATAATGAACAGGATGACTCCCAATAGTAAGCTGATAGTCTTTGTTACACATATGTGTGCATGAAATGGACTAAGAACTTAGCAAGAGCATTATGGCACTGGTTTATAATTAAAATATGGTGTTTGAAACTGAATGTATTGTGAGCTTCAATTAGCCAGCATGACCCCGCTTCCGGCTTTACTCCCCACTGAAAAGCAACGATAACAAGCTCACATTTATGATCAGAGTGGGTTCTCCCATCACCATTCCCCTCTTCCCACTGGAGCATCGCATTGAAACATGCTCACATCTGAGCCCTTTCACTTGAGACAGTTTTTCGCTTCAGCAGCTTGGCATGCCACACAAAGGCTTCTCTGATTTTTAGTAATGTTCACCTCCTCTGACATAAAAATCATTTCTGTTTCACTATACAGGCATATTTATGCAGTGGTGCCCAGGTGCATGGGATACCCAAACGGTAAATGGGTCATTAGCTGCTTTTATTACAGTCTAATAACCAGGATTTTCTTACCAAATTGTGCATTATATAATCAACAAAAATACCTGTAATATGAAGGAAATTGTTGCCAAAACATAGGGAAATGCCTTTCATTCCATGAAAAGTCCTTTCATTCCACAATTTTAAGAGAAAATCATGATCCACAGTTAAAAGTTGTTTTTCCCTTAGCTTTTGAACCTAAATTCAGTGTAAATCATCTATAAAACTTGCCTCTCTTCACTTTTATGCTCAAATGGTTTACTTTTTTTTGTGCTTATCTTCTATTATCATATTAAAATTTTTAAAACATGCTGTTTTGAAATGATTAAACACATCTCATCGTCTTTTACGACAGTAACTGTTCTGTGAGTAAATTCGAGGAAGAGGTCTATTTAAATTTACTTAAAATCCTATGCTCTTTTTATATGAACTAGGGGGGTTCCACCAAAGCATTTATGTTACCCGGGAGGGACACCTAAATAACCAAATAATAAAACACAATTTTGGGGGAAATTAGCTGGAGCACTCACTTAAGCTAGCAATAGGCAGGGTAACTTAGCAGGATCTTGCAACCCAGCATCTACAGGGTCAGGTCAGTCAAGCAGCCAGATGGGTTTCAAGTAATCAAAATGATATTTTATTACATACAAACAAATATTAAAGACACCACAGTCACACAGCTAAATAAGAAATTAGAGATTGAATTAAGGATAAAGATTTTCAGGGGAAATGGGTGACACAACACCTGTCTCATCGTCCTGGACCTTGGGGGAGAAGCCGGGGGTGCAGAGAGGAAACTCAGCTCGATTAGCTGAGGGGAGCTCGCCAAGCCAAGCGGCAGCAAAGCTTGATGGAAGTTTAGAGCAATCCGAGGTTGCTGCGATCTCAGCTACTGGAGCTGAGGGGAAGGCTCGCCCAGGCAAAGCGGCAGCAAGGCGAGATGGAACTCAGGAATGATCCGAGGAAGATCTCAGAATCAGGGGTTTTTATAGGGAGAAGTGTGACTGCAGGCTGTGCCTTCCTCGGGGACAACAATGAGTTTTGGGTGCAAGACAATGTCTCCGAAAGGTCACAATTTAGCATGATTGAGTTAAGTCCGAACTGACAAAGAGGTAGACTGTATGCAAATGCTCAGTGCTTGGCATTTAAGCTTCTAGCTTGCCAAGTTACCTGCTCGGGGCAGGTAGTCTTTTGTAAACAGTGTGCATACATGATGAGGGTGTTTGCCGGGGAGGTCCCAAAAGTGGTGATCTGGCTATTTCTGGCCTGCCTGTATTGTCTTGGGATATTGCAGCGTTTGATGGCCGAGCCTAGTTCTGTGCTTTTCCGGGGGCCTCACAAACACGTGGAGATGGGTGGTGGAAGAGAGCCAAATTATTGATATCAAAATGATGCTATCTCCAAGGAGGCCTAACCTGCAGTAACATTTATAATGTGCAGTGTTGTTGTTTTAAAGTCATTTAGTAGGTAGTCATGACAGAATAATGCATTTTCCTAAATACGCTGTGGCAGTTGGACCTCAAAATGGTTATTCATCCTTACATCAGGGCCTGATTACTATATGCACTTTATATGGGGCTATCCCTAGAAAGCCTTTGGAAAGCATGTGTCATTCCGTATGTGTTCTGTTCAACACCAGAAGCCTTTCTCTGACCGCTCCTGTCCAATAAAGTCTGCTGGAGGTCCACAAAGGGCAGGTTCCAGAGCACTAACATTCCTTGTCTTATGAAATTCATGGGATTGCCATAAGTCAGTAAATGGCTTGAAGGCACATACAGAGAGAGAGAGAGAGAGAGAGAGAGAGAGAGAGAGAGAGAGAGCGCTGTATATTAGTCTGTGTGTTTCTGTGAAAAGAAAAGTATTCTGGCACCCTAAAGACTGACACCTTTTATTTGGTTTAGCCTTTTGTGGATTCATTGGATGCATGATGTCTATTTTATTAATCCTTAAATGGGGAAGTGTGTCAATGTGAAATTATTATCAGAGTGGTCAGAGGGAAATGAATTGCAAAAATATACAAACAATAATCATTGCCTTAACTGCTGCTGGTTAATAACACAGGGTCCTTGAGTCAATTAAGATACAGAGTGTGAGCAAAAGACAAGATTAAACCACTTGGTGACTTTTTGTGTAGCTATTTTGCACTGGAATCTGTCTTTCACATTTTAGGAACAGGGCTTTTTCTGTTGCGGCATCAACACTGTGAAATTCTATTCCCCAAGGAAATCTGGTAGCCTTTTCACACTGCTAAACTGTAGTGCTGTGATTCCACTTTAATTGCCATGGCAACATCCTGTAGAATCCTGGGAGCTTTGCAGTTTTGTCCAAAGCGCCAAAGGAGCTCTCTGGCTGAGGATTATAAAATCCCCTACGCACACACTGCAGATCCAGTTAAAGTGGAACCAGCTCTATAATTGTGTAGGGTGGAATGGCTCCTGGACATTGTACAGTTTCAATGAGCAATCCTGACTGTCTTAAGAGGATTTTAGTTTAAACTGACATCTCTGTTGTTGGTTTTGACTCTGCATTTGTTAGATGTTTGGATTTTTAGTTATTGTTCTGGACTTTTACTAGTTTTTCTGCTCCTGTCTTTTTGGGTTGTTTTTCTACAACAGATAGAGTTTTTGTTTAGTTGTTTGTTTTTGTTTTTGCATTTGTGTATTTTTAGTTGCTTTTAAAGATTGTCTTTGTAGGTACTTCTGATTGTTTCTTAACAGAACAAAGTAGGATAGAAATATTTTTAATGAATAACTAATCCTACTCTGCATGGTAAATACTGAAGACTAGTGTATATACCCAGCATTGCCCAAGATTTTATTTTCTCATAGGTAATACTTGTTAGAAAGATTTGAGATCCTGTGTCCCTAATTCCCTAAACTGTCTTGTCTAGTGCCTGTAACTTTTTCCCATATTCCCCAATCCAGTCTGTATTCAGAGTTATTAACATACAGAGGCTGGGTTCCTGAGGAATTACACTGCCCTCTTCCTTGTTGCTAGGCCTCCTCTCCATAGCAACCGGCCTGAGCTCTCGGGCAGAGAATTCTAAAGGCCCCTGCCTAAACTGGAAACCCCAAGATTCCATAGAATCTTCTTATGCAGCCAATCATATGATGTCTTTATCTGACACAGCCAATCATATGAGGACTTTGCCTAACCCAAACAAACTTTGACTTTTATATATTTGATATACCTCTGATAGAGCTATACCTTTGTAAGCTCTATGTCAGAATTGCATCAGATTCCCCCCCCCAAAAAAATTCCAGATAGAAAATGACAATCATGATTTTATTTATATACTGCCTTATTTCCAATATTAGGACTAAGGGCAGCTTCCAGAAGAACAGATTATGAAACATTAATAAACCTGAGTTTTGCACACACATATACATATACGCAGTTTTAAAAAGTAATTAAATATTCCATAGAATTAAAACCACTAAAATTCATTAAAAGATGGAATACAAAACCAACATCATTAAAAGTCCATTGCAATCAATTCCTGAAAGCCTTCCAGAGTAAGAAAATTTTCCTTTGCCAATAAAAGGAGAGCTAGGAGAAAGTCAGCCCAGCTTTGTAGGAAGTGAGTACCAAAGTCTGGTAGCGGTCGTCAAGAAGGTCTTCTCCCTTGTATCTACCAAATGTGCTTGGGAAGATGATGGGACCGAGTGAATGGTCTCTCTGACAGATTTGAGAGCTTGGGCAGGCTCATATAGGGAGATATGGTCCTTCAGATATCTTGGACCCAAACTGTATAAGAGCCAAACAGCCAACTGAATGTGGCCCTTGCTTATGGAACAAGCTGGGGATCCTTTGATCTGCAGCCCCAGTGGCTTTGCATGTCCAGTATTTTAAGCTGCACCTGCTCTTTAAAAGCAGAGGGACACTGCGATGACCTTTAAGGTTTACATTTTAGAAGTGATTTGTCTTCCCATTCTTGGTTCGAAAAGTGACAAATGGCATGGGCTAAAGTTTTGGATATGCTGCATTTCATTTGTGTTATATTTGCAAAAGATAGGAGAATGACCTCTGTGGCACATGCCAAGCTGCAGTCATTTCTCTTGATTGCATTTAATAACTAACCATGGAGAAAATTACACTTAACTAAAAGGACAAATTCATCCCTGGCTTAACCCCACTGATGCTGGTAGAATTATGCACAAGAAAGAATTCAGCCTGAAGGTCTCCCTATGATAATGCCCAGCAGGTGGCTTTTAAAAAAATCTGCCTGAAAAACATCCCCCCAACACGCACATTTAATACCCGAGCATTTATCTTGTATTTTTGTACATGGACTAGAATGCAGCCAAAGTGCTGTGAGGTGATCGTTAAATATTTATACAGCATCGGTACTGGCCCCATGTTGGCACATTTCTTCTAATCATACCTTTCTTTCTATTATTCCAAAAGAATAATCTTTATTTTCTTCCCTGCATTGTCTCATATTATCTGCTCTGTATTTATCCTAGCTAGAGAACTTTTATACACGCGCACACACACACACACACTGTGTGGAACAATGAAGATGTCAAAATGATGCTCAGGGGCATTGTGGAAATCTAATTCTTGAAATACTGCTGCTGTTGCTATGGAGGGAATGTACTCAATAGAGCACTGTGCTTCTTTGCAAACCAAGAGCATTAAAGGACCCCGTCCCCCCTTAATAGGCTGTGTCAATGTATCAGGGCATCAGGAAACTATACTGTTTAATTAACCATGATTCATATTTTTCAGAGCAATGTGTCTGTCTGACTGTTTGTCTGTGTGGAGATCTAAGGTACACTACTGACTGACAATTTTAGTTCTACCTTGTGAATATGAAAAGAAGAACTAGTTTTGGGTTAATCCAGAAAAACAATGCTAATTTACCATAAAGGGGAGCATTAATTAAAGATAAACATATTTCTTGTCACATTCCTGCAATAAGACTTGTGTCTTTGATTCCATCATTGATTAAAATGGTAATTATTAATTTTGTTTCTTTGCATCTCAGTTTGCAAAACCCTAGTGTGGGGTATTTTGACAGCTCTTGCAGTGTGACCTAGCTGCCCAGAGTGGGTGGGATGGACGTTAGGAGTAGAAAAGAAAAAAAAATAGAATAGATAACCTTTCTGACCTTTTAAACAATTTAAAACTGCTTTTGTTGCATTATTTATATATAAATCACCCAAAGCACAATTTTCCCTGGAAAAGTGATGGAAAAGAAAGCAAATTTTATACTAAGTAGATTTTGTACAGGACACAAACATGTCCTGAACTTTTTTAAAAAATGCAGGGCAGAGAAGTTACAGATTTTAAAGTTTTACAGATGGTTTTGATGCTGATCTTTAATTTCTAAGATTTGGTAGCCCAGATGAGAGTGTTATATCTATTTTCCCATGAAATCAATATAGGAAAAGAGGTTCTATATTCCTTTCCTGTGTGCTGTAAAGAATTGTGAGCGATGGAGCTTCAGGGAGCCTTGTGGCTGGAGGTTATTGCTGGCAGGGCTTGAGCTCTAGAGAACAATCAGGGAGGAATTCCCACATGTCAGGAACTGAACATGACATGGAGAAAAGGAAATTCCATCAGATCAACAGAAGACTTATTTTTGCCATTACAGGGGACAGCATGCCTGCCTGCCAGCATGCCTCGACTAAAATTAGTCATCCTTAAGCTGCCTTCTGGTTTCTTTCATGCTGTGGATGATCAGCCCAGATTTTGGCCATTTATAGGGGATCCTAAGCATCTGTACTGTTTTCTAACCGACCCTTTGCCAATTCTTTGCATCATTCCAGATGACCACCTCTCCAACACATGAACACACACACACTAACTTCACGTTTCTTGGCACTGTGGAAGTGATTCCGTGATATCATGGTTGTATGGATAATGTAGTGAGGAGGTGGAAAGCAATGGTATTTGGCTTTCTGTGAACTTATGTTGCAGCATTCTAAGTTGCACTGTTTAATTTACTGGTATCCTGTTACAGTCATCATCCAGTGAAGGTCTGAGGGACTTTAGAATGCTTACTTCTACTCCTTCCTTGATACCATTCATTTGTGACAGAGTTACGTCAATGGTGAGGTTAACCCTAACGTAACCCTGGTGATATACCAGGACAGAGTCTATAATCCCATTGTATCATCCCATTGTGTCTTCAGGATTTGACGGAGACTTCTTTGATATTTTAAACAGGAGTCCTGTGACAAATTAAAGAAAGACTCCTGAGTTTTATTTGAAGTATGATTTTGTAAACAGAAACACACTTCATCAGTGGCAGTTCCCAAAAGCTGATGTCAACTAAAACCTGTTAGTCTTTACTGGGCCACGACAGCCTTTGTTCGTTTGTTCCTGTAACTAACATGATTTTCCCCTTTGGAAACTTATTTGAGGTAGCTATGTTGGCTACACTGCAAAGTACAGCAAAGTCCAAAATCCATAAACTGATGTAATTGGCAGTGCTGTGTTTAAGTCTTTTACTCCAAGTCTCAAGTATCTGCCTCAAGTCAAGTCTCAAGTCCTTGCAAGATACTTTCAAGTTGAGTCTCAAGTCAAGTCTTAAGACTGGGAGCCAACTATAACAGAATAAAAGGAGGTGGTGGTAGTGGTGTGTGTGTGTGAAGTTTCAATAACTAGAAAAATCAAGAAGACATGCACAAAGTTAAGATACAAAACCTAAATTTTCAGAGGCAAGTTCAACAATCCTTTATTTAAACAAAGCTGTGCTATTAATTACATTTCTTCTGAAGCGGGGAATAGGATCCTTCTTATTGCCCCTTCCCAAAGCTGGAGGCTTTGTGTAAATGGTTATATAAGGTTCTGTGTCTTCTGAGGTGGAGAATAAGATCCTTCTTATTCTCCTATTCCCCAAGCTGGAGAATTTTGTGTCAATGGGCATAATAAAGTCTGCTGCTTCTGAAGTGAGGAATAGGATCCTTCTTACTCCCCATTACTGAAGCTTCAAAACCCTTAGAAGCAAGGATCCTCCTCAAGCCTGTCGCCTAACACATTTGCTGTTCCTCTCCGAGAAGCACACCTTGCATTCTGGGAGCAAGTCTTACCTTCTGCTCTTACGAAAAGCTTTGGAAGGTTGCTCTGATATGCAGCAGGGACAGGCTGCCAAGCAGACCTCAACCCCACCTCAAGCCTATTGCCTAACACGTTTGCTGTTCCCCTCCAAGAAGTGTGCCCATGCTTTGGGCTTGAGATAGATGATCATGTGACTAATAGGCAAAAAGAGATAAAAGCATTATTCAAAGTCAGAAAGTTTCTAGATGAATATGTAATGTTACTGAATCAAGGGTAGCAAGTCAGTCACTAAAAATATACAAGTCACAATTTGAGTCAAGTCAGTGCATCATTTATTGCTGAGTCGAGTCATTGAAGCGATTTGAGTTTGACATGAGTCCAAGTCAATCAACTTGAGTCTATATCACTGGAAATTGGTATCTTAAAGCTTTCCAGCCATCACTTAATGGAGTATAGGATTGTATCACTTTTACCATTTCAGATTAAACATACCTAGCTGAGAATGGAAAATGAAATGAAACCCCAGCTCAGTCTTTTCTGCAGATGTTAAGAGTTTCTTCCTGCAGTCCTCTAGTATGGCTACATGCAGCTGTTTTACGGATTAATTTGCATTTGAAGATATGTAAGAGTTTTCTTTTATAGTTCTAACTTCACTCCACGTTGAGAAACATTAAAGTCTGTGAATTTCAGCTAGGATTAATTTGACCCAGTGGGAAATGTGTTCCTAACCACAGCCTTCTGCCTACAGGTAAAGAGAAGACTCCCAACTGTACACGGTGGTTTTAGAAGATTTCTTCTGTGCAGCATTTGGCTGAGAGAGCCTCTTTCTTTCCTAGGCCTTCTTTCCTAGGCCTTTCCTAGCCTTTGTAAAAACGATAACATTCCCTTAAATAAGCTGGAGGCAAACAAAGAGGATGAAATAGAATAAAACACATGTGAATGGTAACTAGTATTTTGTACTGCAATGGATTGATTATTCAACTTGGGCTGGAGAAGCACTGCTTCCAGTTCCCAGTCAACCATGAAATTGTTTGGCCTTGGGAAAGTCACTGCCTCTTAGGCTGGCTTAAGAGTTGATGCAAGGCCAAAGCAGGCTAACAAGAGGCTAAAACAGAAGAGTCTGAGTATTGTGCCCAACACTCCTTGAAAGAAGAGGTGATACAAATTAATTAATACAAATGAACATTACTAGTCCATCATCGCAGTTGCACATCTGACAGCCATCAAGATTCATTCACACACAAGGCAGCTCTGTTTGCATAGGTCATGGTTATTTGTCATGAACATGACACATTGAGCACACAAAGCAAATTACAGTATTCATAGCCCATGTTGTCTATAACAGCTCTGTGTTGTTTGCTGTTTATTATTCCATTTGCACAGAAGTAAATTTGAGACACTGATAAAGCCATTTGCCCATTAGGCCAGTTGTTGGGTAACTGCTGCAGGACCAGAGCTACTTCTCAAGTAGGCACCAGTATTTCTAAAGTCACACTGTTCTAGTTTTGTTCCTGTCTTGAGAGCAGGATGCTTTCTTGTTAAAAATGCATTAAAATTAGCTGTATATATAGTAGATCAAAATAGCCACCTATTTTACAAAAATAAAAATTACATGTAGAATAGTTAAATACGTTTTTAAAATTCACTGAAATGAATTAAAATTAATTTATGATTAATTTGTTAAGTTCATAAAACAGTTCATAAAACATTTTCCCCACCCATTATTAACAAATCAAATTCCCAGCCACTTTCATTAAATTTCTATTTATAGATCATTGAACTTCTAAAATACTTAAATTGACTTTAATCAATTATATTGACTACAATATTGACTATGATATTGCCTGTCCCAGTTGGCTGTAGTGCATTTAGTTCTTTTTCTTGTTGACAATAGTGGTTTTAGGGTTTGGAGGGGGGGCTTTTTGCAACTTTTAGATGCAAACTATGATTATAATTTTTTTAAAAAAAGCTTGGAAGCACTGAAGGAGTGCAGAAAGGGCTTGGAGGGCTGCATTTTGGATACCTTGGATTAGTGGACAGGACTGGACTAAAAGCAAAGCTCAGTAACACCAGCATCTGGTATACAGTTATCCCTAATTTGTAAGGTATCATTTAATAAAAATGGAAAACCTATATTCTTACACACAGTTGCTTCAACTTAAGAGAAATCACCATGAAATTTGCTGTGTTGGATGCACTCAGTGTTGGCTAAAGGGATGCTGATCTGAAATTTTATGTTTTGTTTTTTTAAAAAACCTTTGCTAAATTAGGTTGTGAACATAACACCGCTGCCTAACTCCATGTATCCATTGGCTTCCCCTCAAAAACCCTCTGCAAAACAAATCAGTTCAACTCTTTGACAAGAGCAATCTGTCCTTCTATCAAGTAGCCTATTGAACCAGAGGGGAGGACAGGAGAAGTAAAGGAAAAACAGAGTGAAGACAGAGAGAGAGAGAGAGAGAGAGAAAATGGAGTGCCCCTTCCCATTTTGCTTCTGTATCCACCCCCATTAGCTTCAGCCTCACCCACCAAATAACCCTCAAGGGAATGCAGGCCTCCCCCTCTGCAGGAGAAAAAACAATGTCCCACCTCTTTCCTATCAGAAGGTCCATGGGCAGCTCTGTTGATGTGTTAGAGGAGCGGAGGAACTCCCATGCCCTTCCCCAGCTGATGAATCCAGTCTCAAGTTAAGTATATATCTTCAAGTCAGCTGTTAACTTAGGGCAACCCCATGAATTTCACAGGGTTTTCATAGGCAAAGGATGCTCAGAGGTGGTTTGCCATTGTCTTTCTCTGAAATACAGCCTGTGGCATCTGGTGTTCTTTAGCTGTCTCCCTTCCAATACTAACCAGATCTGAGCCTCCCTGGCTTCCAAGATCAGACGGAATCTAGTGCCTTCAGGGTATTTAGACTTTCTGTAGTATCAAATATTTAGTAGGCCTAAATCACGTCATACATTGCTTGGGTGGGTGGCTGCTGCTGAGCAGCCAAACTGTTTGGATCCTTATTACAGTCTCATTGATTTGTAAAGCAGTCTGACATTCTTTGTGTCCAAATGCATTTGGAGTGAATCAGAACTACTCACAGGCCTGGTTGAATATTCCCTGTGGTGTTGAAATATCACTACTATAACCGCTTCAGTGGCATTTCAGCGCTTCTCGCAGAATTTTCCACTTGCATTCTATTCTCTTGCTCTCACTTTCAATGGCTTTGCGTGTTTTCATAGCAAAATGTGGTTGACAATGACATATTCCACCATCTTGGGAGATGACGCTCCAGCTTTGGCTCAGCAAAACCGGAAAGGTGAAGTGTGAGACACAAAAGATTTGTCGTTGTTGTGTGTCTTCAAGTCATTTCTGACTTAGGGCGATCCTAAGGCAAACCTATCACAGGGTTTTCTGGAGGCTGAGAGTGTGTGACATACCCAAGATCACCCAGTGGGTTTCCATGACTGAGCAAGGAATCAAACCCTGGTTTCCAGGAACTGTAGTCCAACACTCAAACCACTACACAGACCACAGTCCTGACAAAACCCACCAGCCTTCTCTGAATAGTCAGAGCACAAATATTACCATTTAACTGAAATTCTAGTTGTGTTATATCCTGAGGAGGTAATTTGATGCTCTGCTGTTGACCATATAGGCATCACATAGAGGTGACCAAGCTAGCAGGTAGCAAGGAGACCCTGTGTGCCAGGAGGAGAAGGGTGTCTTCCTATGACCAACAGCCACCCCATTCAACAGACTTGGGGCTCATTAATATTTTTATCATCAAGATTCTATGGTAAAAGAAATGGAAAAGGAAAATCAAAGCTCTTGCTCCAGGTGTTGTGTGGGTGCCTAACTGTCACCAGTGCTAGAACCATTTTGGTGCCAAGTTAAATCCTGTCTTTCTATTAAAGCCTTTGGATCAAGCTGATTTTATTTGGGCTGCACATGTTTTATAATTACATTATTCAAGATTGCTTTGACTGGTTTTAAAGTAAGCTTAGGGACATCACACACTCTCAGCCCTCAGAAAACCCCATGACAGGTTCTACTTACGGTCACTATAAGTCAGAAACAACTGAACAGAACACTACAACAACTATTTATTGTTTTAAGTTGATTTTATTGTAAGCCACCTTGAGATTTTTGGATAAAGGATGGGATGCAAATATGTTAATAAATAAATAAGTGAGCAGTCACCTCTCTTCATCAGACTCTTCATAGTTCATATGAGGAGATAACAGATGGGAATGGGACTAGACACTCTGTTGCTCCCATGGTGAGCAACCCTGGGATGGGGTTACAATCAATGCTGTCCAATTTTATTGACATTTGGAGAGAACTCTCAAAGGTTGGATTGTTTTAAAGTATTGGTGTTTTAATATGGAATCCTGACAAGTCTTTGGCCACTTCCCCACCAGGCTGTTATAGCGTGATGATTCCACTTTCAACCTCCTATGGAATCCTAGGGTTTGCAGAATCCTGGGGTCGGCCCCTCCCTAAACTGCAAACCTCAGGATTCCATAGGAGGTTGAATCATCGCGCTATAACAGCCTAGTGCGGAAATGGTGTTTGTCAGCTTGCACCAAAGCAGCCAACTAGAACCTGAAAACTGACTTGCTGAGTGGATGGCAGAGCCTTAAATTGTATACTTACCTTTCAGTTATGCACTCTCTTGCATGACAATACATGGTACGTTGAACTGGTTCATTTGTTTCCCTTTCCCAGGAGCCAAGTAGTTTCCTTACTCTCCTGCCCTTTTTTCCCCAACTTTAACCAATGAAATCAACTAATTAATGCACCACTTTTGAGAGGCTTCACTTCAGTTGTTGCATTTTGTTTCACTTAGCCAATAAAGATATCAGGAAGAGAAATAACTGTCAATTCTTTTACAAAAGATGTCATTGCTTCAGGATTTCCGTAATCAAAAGAAAGAAGGCCTACAAATTCTACAGCATAGCACACAGGGAGAAATTAAACATAAAGAACCTTTGGCTTGTCATAATCACATGTTTTATACTTTTTTATTTTCTCCTTTTCTGTCAACATTTGCAAAACCATCAACAAATCACAGTGTCCAACTGAGCTTTGAAGTGAGCCCATAAAAGCCTGGAAATGCATAATTAAGGATGCCATTTCAACCTTTCCTTCATTGTACTTCTAAATATTAACACTCTATTCTTCCATTAATAGGTTCTGGGCACCATGCCAACCACATCATAGAAAGGATTTCAAAGCATTTGCACACTGGCACTGCTGAGATCAGCATCTGGTGCTGCAACGTACAAATTCTTGAATGTGTCACCAATCCTTTTTCACTGGACTGTCATGAAAATAAAGTTCACTTACATGTAAATGTAGCTGGTGCAGGGTGGTTAATTGCTTGGTTCTTCTCTTAAAAACATACATCTTCAGCTGGGAAATGCAACATGAGTTGTTAGGACTGCCAGTTGTGTTTCAAGTGATATTTCTAAAAATTTTAATGGCATCTCTTGAGAAGTTGCCTTATATGAAATCATACCAGTGAGCCATTCAGCTTAGCAATGTCTACATCTGGGGGATTCCAGGTAGGGAGTTGCTCCTAGCTCCACCTGTGGAGAAGAGGGACTGAACTTTGACCTTCAGCTCACAAAGCATGCTATTCTATCATTAAGTGGTGTCCCTCCACAGCTTATAGGCTGTTATTCTCTTACTGCAGCTTTCTCAGCAATAGAATTTAATGTGTCCAGTCCACATTTCCTACACAGTCTGCTTTTTGCTTGGTAAGGAAAAGGCTGCCATATTCTGATATTAGAAATCCCTAGGAAAGTTAATATATGGACATGAAGTGCAAGGATGCAATGAAATCCTATGATTCAGCCTCTGTGGGCATTGGAAATCCTATCTTATGAAACAGAGGCCAGGAACTGTTTCGGGGAGGATAGTTCAGGGTATAACATGCAGGAAGGGGAGGGTTAACCTTTTCTTCCCTAGCTGTGATGCCACTGGAAACCTGTCCCACCGGATAGAAACTGAGCAGATCCAGATCTGCTCCCCAGACAACTATGGATGCAAACAGTTTTTGCCCCGCTCAGGTACAAGGGGGCAGAGGGGAAAAGTTAATCCTCCCACATCTCCACATGCTACAGCATTGCCCTCCACCATCCAAGCATGCCAAAGGAAAGATTGTTTTCCCCTAAATTTAATTACTATCTGTTGGGAGATGGGTTTCCAGCTGGAAAGGGAAAGGTTAACCCTTTTGTTTCTCATTGTTTCCCTTAACCATTCCATGTTGTCAACAGCCCTACTCAGGTTTAGCAAACTCAGGGCTGTGGCTTGATGGAATCTAACCACCTGTAATGTGGTCTTCCTCTTTTCCTACTGTCTTCTACCTTACCAATCATTGTTCTCTTTTCCAGTGAGTCACATTCTCTCATGATATGTCCAAAGCACAGTAGTCTCAGTTTAGTTATCTTGGCTTCTAGGGAGAATTCAGGTTCGATTTGCTCTTGGATCAGTTCATTTCTCTTTTTGGCAATCCATGGTATCTGCAGAAGTCTTCTTCAGAACCAACTTTCAAATGGGTTGATTTTCTTCTGTCAGCTTTCTTCACTTTCCAGCTTTTACAACCATACATAGATACTGGAATTACAAAGGCGCGGACAATCCTGACTTTGTTATTCAATTATATACTGTTCAAGAAATACTGGGTAAAAGTGGCACAGATTTCTGTCTGATCTGTTATTCTTACCAATGGGGTTTCAATCTGGAGTGAATAGTAATGAATATTCTTTCCACTCCAATATATCTGGAGTACTGGCTGAACTGGGGAAGGCTGAGTTCACCTATAGTGGGAGAGGAAAGGAGGAGTTGCAGACTTCCTCTGCAGTGGCTATGTCATCTGGTTGTGGTCTAAAGTGTGCCTGCCTTCCAGTATTCATCACGATGTACATCTTCTCTCTTCAAAACTGAAATGTAACAAATTCTTCTCCAGTTATGGGATGCATTTATCAATTGTGAGTTTTTATAGTTTTTTTTTTAAAATCCTAATAGTCTTAGAATGAACTGTCCAGAGGATAAAGGACCGCAGAACCTGCCCATGCTGTCCACTTCTACTAGATCCTGCTCACCCCAACTATAAACCTAGCACAGATGGAAACCATGAACAGTTCCTCTCCTAGAAGCAAAAAGGGCTGTCTGTGTTCTGGTCACTGTTACTGTTGTCTTTTCTGTGACTGAGACCTCTATTCTTCCTCTTGAGCTCAGTGTTCATTAGAGAAGGCAGAAAACTGGTGGTGGGTCTCTGCTTCATCTGTGCAGATAGAGACCAGCCATTTGGAAGTTCCTGCCCCCGACCTTTGAATTCAAGCCTGTTTCTTCTCACTATAATGGCAAACCTATGGTTTAGCAGGACCACTTTGAATAAATAAATAGGGTCACAGAGAAGTGTTCCATACTTGCCTTGCTCCTGATGTTTTACTTTCTATCTACAGGGATTTATCTGCTTTTAAAATATTGGGAGATGGAATATGTAAGAGCGTACATTCATATGATGCATGTCCCATCAGCTATTTGAACAGCGGGGACAGAGATCTAGCACCTCAGTGGTCTGCTTCAGCATAGTGCTAAACTACAACTTAGCATTAGGCAAATCCAAAGGAGGCCTCAGATCTTAGCGTTCCCCTTTCCTCTTCCCTCCTCCTCCTATATGTTGCTGGGTGGTAAGGGGACTAACCATAATTGCTTTTATTTTTTATGCTTCCTGTTTTGTCCATGTATAAAAACCAGGAATTGTGGTTTAAAATAAAAAATTAAATCACAGGCGAAAACCTACTGGCCCTCCAGATGTTGTTGGACTGCAGGTCCTAGCATTCTTGGCTATTGGCTATTCTGGCTAGGGACGATGAGAGTTGCAGTCCAACAATATCCAGAGGAACCACACCTGGGCTAGATCTGATTTTATTCCAGTTAGAATAGATCTGTTGAATCAGTGGGAATTTGGTAAGACAAAACTTAAATAAATTGCATTGATTCTGCTCTAACTAGAACAAATGATTGGATTTAGCCCAAACTGAAAACATAGTTTAGTGTTATACACAAACCAGCCCAGAGAACATTAGACTATAAACATTTCTCTTTCCTTGTCAAAACTGCTAGGCAGTGAATGATTCCAACCAGCATCTTTTCCTTGCTCTTAGAGAACGATGCAGCAAGCCTTGCTTGAGACAAGCTTCATTTTGCATTTTAATGCATATCCCTCCAGACAGCAGAATTTTGCCTTGGGACTCAAGACTTAAGAAATCAAAGATTGTCATCCCTAATTGTGGCCAGAGTATCGAGGAGAGGTGGCCAAAACAATGAATGACATATTCTGACCATTTCAATGATGCTCCCTGTGCCTACCAGCTATATTTATAATGTTGTGTAGAAAGGCGGAATAGGTAGTCTTTCATCACCTAGAAGAGCATACAAATTGTATTTTCCTCATCTTATTTATGTGTTGTTTTTCTGTGCCTTTAGGTTGATTCCAACTTAAAGCAACCTTCTCCTAGGGCTATCTTGGCACTGGCACTGCCTTCCTATAAAGCTGAAGTTTGACTTGCCCAAGGTTATCCCGTGAGTTTCCATTGCTGAGCAGAGATTCAAACCATGGTCTCCTGGCGTCCTAGTCCAGCACTCAAACTCCTGCACAATGCTGGCTCTCTGTTATTTATGTACTCTGCATATTTTTTAATGGCCAGTAAACTGACTATTTGATTAATACAACTTCACCTTGGGGCTTTCCGCACTGGACTGTTATAGTGCTATTATTCCACTTGCAACATCCTATGGAATCCTGGGGTTTGCAGTTTCGGGAGGGGCCAGCTGGCCAGCCCCTCCAGAAACTGCAAACCCCAGGATTCCATAGGATGTTGCAAGCGGAATAATAGCGCTATAACAGTCCAGGGCAGAAATGGCCCTTGTTAGAGTGTGAATTGTAGAAATGGGTCTGTGGGATCAATGGATGAGAATATATTTTGTTCACTGATTACCTTAACCCCCTGTTAGGATTAAGTTGTTGTTGTATGCCTTCAAGTCATTTCCAACTTACGGCAACCCTAAGGTGATCTTATCATGGGTTTTCTGTGAGCTGAGAGTATGTGACACACCCAAGGTCACCCAGTGCATTTCCATGGCTGAGCCAAGAGTCGAACCCTGGTCTCCAGAGTCATAGTGCAATGCTCAAACCACTAAACCATGCTAGAATACTCTATGGTTACAGGTCTGGAAATAGGAGACTTATGCTGTTCAAGGTATAAGTGAAATATTTTTTCTAGGACATCCATGTTGTGAAATGGCACAGCGTTTATTCTAATAACTATCGTGTGGAATGGACCAGCACGGGAAATAGCAGCTACTGGGCTGCTGGCATCCCTGTTTCCTGTCTATAAAGTATATGTTTATGTGTGTGTGACATGTGTGCACTTGCAGTCATGCACTAGATGGTGAGAGAACCTTGATAGGGAAAGAAGGCTATATCCCTTTTCACTTGTGTAAATCCAAACTAGCTGCTTGGAATTTCAAACATCCTAGATGTGTGTACCTTCGTAATAGGATGCAACCTCTTATGTCTTCTTACAGATACAACTGTAAATAGAAAGCAACTCAGGCTTATAAAAAAAAACATATAAAAACAGAATAAAATGAAGGCTAAATCGAAGTAGCAATGTAGAATATTGTTATCCATTTTTCCTTTGAACCAGCCATTTATCATTCGAGAAGTTTGCTTTTTCTGTACTGTGTCTGTACTGTGTACTGTACTTTGGATCTCACCCTTTGTCTTTTTTCAATCATGCTTACTTTTCCAAGAATGGAACTCAGTTTGTGCAAGCAGAAGAACAAACCCTCTGAGAAAGCATTTCATTTAAAGCTTCTTGAGAAAACTTCTAAATTTCTAAAATACATGTCATTTTATTGCCAATAAAATCTGGGGGGTTCTGAACAGGTCAGTAATTCCTTTGGAAAATGTCACAGGGAACCTAAGTTTTAAGTATTGCATGTATCCAAGTCTTTTAGCCTGGTAAACTGAAAGGTTAAATCAAGATAGGGATTTATTAAGGGTGTGGAAATATACTAGTGAGAGCTGTGCATGGTGTTCAGCAGGAAAGGGGAGCCAACTGATTATTAAGTAGAGAAAATACTTGATGTTTGGAAGCTCAGAAGGAAACACTAGAACTTTATAGAATGATTTTGACACATGCACTATTTCCTGTGCTTCTTGACTAGTTTAGAAATAACAATGTCAGTTTTGTTCATACAGTGGACTCAGAGAGGAACTGAGCTATGTGCTGCAAGGAATCCCCTTTCAATCAAAACTGGTTAACCCAGCTGGTGGTACCTGTCCAGGCTTGGTGTATGATTAAAGCACTGTCTGCAGTATGAATTCTGTGACTTAGTAAAGATAAATTTTATACTACAGGACAAATTTGCATAGACCCAGTTCTGAGCTCCATCTGCGGATGACTGCAGGGCAGATGAAGGTGAAAAACAGAATAGGTAAGACCATAGCAAAACTCTAGCAGCTCAACTCGGAAGAGTTCTTTTGAGAAGTTAAATCTGTCAGATCCTATACCCATTGCTGGAGAGTAACATTTCCAAACTCCAAGATGAGAAGAGAGGAGGAAACTCTACCCCATGTCCTCTAACTTCCACTTTACTTCCTGATTAGAAAAAGGCCTCCTCCTGGAACTGGGTGTCCAGGGGAGCAAACATTTGCCACCAACATGCCTTAAATTTGTGTTAAATTTTATCCATTCCCCCACCCCATGCCTCATCCTGAGCTTTTGTCAGAAAAAAAAAATTAGAAGTAGTTTATTGGTGCTTCCTGCTGTGTTGTACTAACATGCGTTAGGCAGAGTGCCGCTACTTTTGTCTCTGAGAGATCCTCCACGTCCTCACTGCTGTTTCTCCCCAGTTCCTGTTTGGCACATAGAGTCTGGCTCCGTAGCAAAAGCCTGTCCAACATGGGAGGCCCTATCAGTGTCAGTGCTACTGTCCTCATAGTCCCTTCTTTCAGGGGAGCATGCAATCCCACCACTGCAGAAAGGAAAAGGTTTTTTCTTTAAAAAAAAAATGGAGGTGGGATTTGTGGCCCTCACAGTTCTCCATGGGACCAAACAGCCCCCCCCCAAATTCTGTTGTCACACTGGTCTACATTACTGGAACATAACACAGAAGCGTCTCTTACTTTGTACACATGTTTAAGTGTTAAAAATGGATTGACTTCATTTTTTTCCAAAGGAGGCACACCTTTTAAATTGTAGCGTCTCAATGTTAAAATGAGGGCTGTTGAATAGATTGTTCCAATATGTTGAGATAGACTCTGCTGAATGAAATGCATACATAAAGAGAATATCAACATCTCAGTTCAGCGATTTCCCCACAATCACATTTTCTGTTCGACAGTGGTTACTTATTCATGTACATAATACCCTCAGTGCGGTGGTTTGAGAGTTAAAATTTCTGGCAGTAATTCTGCTCTCTCTTCTACCTACGTAATAGCCAATTCCACCTATATAATTTGAATACTTAAAGACAGGAATCTGTTCTCAGCACAACTGCATTTGTACCTACATTTTCAGTCATGCTAGAAACTGTCTCACAAAGAGGAAAAAGCAGTGAGTTGTCTAGCATCAGTTTTTGTAAATAGGCAAAAAAAGGACAACAGACTCACACTAGCAACTACCACGGCCAGAAGTCAAGACAATCCTTGTAGAGAGAGTAACGACCTCAGTTAATCTTTGCAGTCGGTTTCCAGATAGGTCATCTCACTCCGTAATTGCTGTCCATAACTTTAAGAAAAGCACAGTGACTTCAGAAAAGGTGGATATTTCAGTTTATTAGGAATCATACAAGGTGCTTGGAAAAGCAGAGGACCCGACTAGAGTAAGGTTAAATTCACTTGTGCAAGTGTTTAAAATGCAAATAGCACCACCAAGGAGCTGATAGTTTTCAGAACTGCAGCAGGCACGGAGAGACTTAACCATTTCCTTCCCAGTTGAATTAAAGGGAAAATTCTCTTCTTTCTAGTGGGTCTTGAAAGCAAATCCCTATATGTTCCTAGTTTCGATACTTTTAGAGCACCTCTGCACTTGATTGAACACCAAGGCCAAGAGCCTGTGTCCCCACAAGTTGGGGAAAGAGCCAATTAAAGTGACGGGCACCAATTTCAGCTGGTTTTTTTAGCCCAAGTGTGTGAGTCTCTGGTCACCACACACCTGATTGTACAGAGAAATATAATGCAAGAAACAGACTAAAGAATACATCTGGGCTGTTTCTTGTGAAGCAAGCACAAATTCAATACATGTACAACTTGTTACATTTTGATGGAGCAGATGTGTGGAAATTTCTTTGAATCCTTTCCTTCTTGTTGCCTAATTTGTTGTGTATTTTCAAGAGAAATACAGGTCTTCCTGGAGGCAACCTCCATGGTTGTACCATGGAAGATTTTCTATGCCATTCCAGTGAGTCAGGTGATTTGCTGTGCCAAATATGATGGCAGAACGAGGATGTACCCCAGTTAGAAGCACTTTTCTATCTTGGTTGCTGGTTACACAGCCTTTAGAGACAGAAGTAGATAGATGTAGTATGGCCATAGTGGTTCATACTGTGAGAACCTTACAGTCGGGTTGCTGGAAAGCATTGCATGTGGAGATGCCCTTGAACACAACTGAGGCCATTTCCTCACTAGCCTGTTATAGCACGATGATTCCACTCCAAAACCTGCAAACCCCAGGATTCCAGAGGGTGTTGAAAGTGGAATCATCGCGGTATAACAGGCTAGTGCAAAAATGGCCTGAGAAAGTACAGCAAGTGTAGAATGTAGGGTCCAGCATCCTAATCCGGCTGAATCATAATACATTGATCCTCATGGAGTGGTACTAATTCCCTATTCACTTCTGAAACCAGTACAAAGTGCCTGTGCCTTTGCTAAGCTCTAAAGGGGTTGAGACCCAACTTTTGTGATGTAACTTTTGCTTAAAGTTTGTAACTTTTAAAAATTATTTTTAAAAAATTGTAAAATATTTAATTTGTGGTACTGCGGAAGGAGGTATTCAGTACTTCCTCCTGAAACAGCTCCCACATCAGTGTACATGTATAACCACAGCCATTTTATGGCTGAAGAAAGATTGGAGCGGCCAGGTGGTGTCCAGGTGTTCTGCAGCCAAGAAGGAACAAAAGCCTTACCCTACTGGGTGTCTAGTGGAGTTTCTATGAGTGTGTGTGCCACACCTGAAAAAAGAAGCCCTGTGGAAATATGTTTGTGGACCTTTACACATAAGCATGATGTAGGACCACCAGCTGTGCATCCAGAAACAAGAAAGCCACCTTGGTTGTGGTGCCCTAAATACCTTTGGCATGCAAGTGTGGCTGGTGCCAATAGTGCAAGCATTTGAGCACTAGATTAAAATATTTTTGTTCTTGTTTACTAATGAATGTTAATAAGCTGATTTGCTTGATTTTACTGTTTTCGCTGTTTTTTCCCCCTTTGATGATGATATGTGCGTGTGTACTTATTGTTTTAACTGTATTGGTGCACCACACTGGTGTTTTTGAAAGGCACTTTTGAAATGTTTTCATAAATAATAATAAATATATGTATTGGATTATTCTGGTTCTCAGCTTCAGCTTTGATGTGTATTCATAATGAGGACTAACTCATGAATGTGTAGTTTGTATCTTTGAAAAAAGACAAAAACAAGGTAGAACCCTGGATGATATCAGAAATTCCTACCAACAGTGCCGCTTGTACCCTCCAGAGATTTTTGTCCGAAAAAATGGGGTTCACCCATTGATTGGATTATTCACATCATCCTTAGAAGGAGATCTGAGGCGATGCGGATACACTCAGTTGTTCTCCCTATCTGCTGGGAAATTCTGACCTAAAAAACGTTAGAGATCCTAGGATGAGTAGGAAAGGTTTTTCACAAGCTTGTTCTAGAGACGTGAGGCGGAGGCCTTTATAGCTCAGCAAGTGATGAGGCAAAGAGGCCTTTGTGGCTTAAATAAGTTTATATTTCTTTGGAGCTCAGCATTCATAAAGCCACCCTGTGGTGTAGGATGAGTTTTTAAAACTTGCAGTTTCACTGACCTTTGGACCTGGATTTTTTTTTTAATCTTGTCTTTTTCCCCCCATTTGAAGTCCAGGTATTATAATCTATTAGAAAGAAAAGGTTTTGAATGTGGAGAGAAGAGAGAGCACTTTCATACCCATTCTTGCTCTTTCAAATATGGTGAAGTTCAACAGGAAGTCCAGGTAGGGAGGGGCAGTTGAGGATTTATACAGAGCTGAGATGGGAATTCTGCTTCCCTCCAGATGCTGTTGGGCTGCTGTGGCCAGCAACCCTAGCCAACATAGCTAGTGGTGAGGCATGCTGGGAGCTACAGTCCAACATGATCTGAAGGATTTCATCATTCCCATTCCTGACCTACAGCATGCATTTTCCAACACAGAAAACATTTTTATTTGTACAAGTGTTTTGCCAAATCTCTCCATATCAGCTCTCATTATTTATAACAAACAAATGCTTCCCAGGTATTGGTATTTATTTGCTTCAGAGCTGCAGCATTGTATATAGAACTTTTTGTACTGGGAATGGGGAACATGTGACCCTCCAGATGTAGTTAGACTGCAACTCCCATGTTCATTTGCATTGGCTGATGAGAATTGCAGTATAACACCCTCTAGAGAGTCACAAATTCCTCACCCTTGTTTTGCCTACTGCAAGCATAATCCAAAGAGCGATGCCTCACAACAGTCAGGAAGGTCCTCTTTCTTTGGAGACGTTTATGTTTCAATTCATGGAAGTATGATAAAAAATATTTTCTTATGCTTGGATGAAAATTTAATAGGATGTAGTTACAAGCTGAAGTTGGACCACCCAGGACTTTGGGAGGAGGACCAGCTTTTCTTGGTTGTCCACTCAGCATGGATACCTTAGCTCTTTGGGGGTGGTGACACAATCTGCATGGATAAACATGGACAGATCACATCTTCACTATTGGCACCCGCTTCCTGCCTTCCTTTATTTTAATCTGTACATTCTTTGCGTAGCAAACACTTTTATTTGACAATTGGACAGCTCCTCAGACAGGACTACCCAACTCTCAACAAAAACTCCCGGATGTCCACAACGTGCAGCCATCTGATTGCTTGCTAATAAAAAGGTAAAATGAGCTGCTGGGTAAAGCCACCTATGTGTTCCACTAAGTGTTCCAAGAAAAGGGTGATGTGGGCACTTTCTTATTAAAATGTCCTCCCTCCATACAAAGCCCTGTGGAGTCCCTGACAGCAAAAATGTCAGCACTGTTTGCACGAAGTGCGAAAGAGGAAGGAAGAAAGGAGGGAGAAAACGGGAGTGAGAACAAGCTTATCTTCAGTGGAGAAGGGCCTAGACTGTGACCCATGATAATTGTATGTTGTATGTGTTACTTCCCAGGTTCCTTTACTGCCTTTTCTTTTCCTTCTTTTCACTCACTTCATTCTGGCATGCATGGCCAAAAAAAGTTCAGAAATTTAGTCTTCACTGAGTGAGATGGTGAGATTTCTTGTGCAGGTTTCATTGATTTTTGGCATTATAGGACCTTCCCCCCCCAAAAAAAATGCCATTTGCACATGCACACATACAAATATACACACAAGTGCTTTTTGTACAGGAGACCATGTTTTGTGCAGCAAACAGCCTCGTTTGTGCAAAACACCCATTTTCCTATCCAAGAAATGCATTCTGTACATCCTTATTTCCTGCACAAATGAATTCCTCCCCCCACCCCAGTTCCAAAATGTGAACAAGCTCATACAGTTGGCCATTTCCCTAAAGGGTGTCTCAAGACGTTAAGAGACCCTTTCTTACAGTTTTTTCTCAAAAGTTTATGTGAGATTCTTATGGATTCTTCCCTCTCTCTCTCTCTCTCTCTCTCACACACACACACACACACAGGTTCCAGGTACATTGTTTTTCACAGTGCAGAAATGTTACATCTCTAATGTAGCCTTACACTATTTTTTAAAGTATTTTTTTTTAAAGTCCTTCAGGGAACAAGCAAAGACCTTTCTCTTCCTTTCAATTATTTTTGTACAGGCTTGTGCTTTAGCGCCACAATAGTCTCACTGAATACAGAATCAGTGTATTGGCTTAGGTGCAGAGTACTAGAACATTAAATATTAAACTTCTTTGCATGCTGAAGGAGCATGAGATAATGTATCTTCTTTCAGTTTGGTTTTTTGCTTCTAGAAAAATGGAAATAAATTAAAGACTAGTTTAATTTTGGACTAGTAACCGCCTTACAACAAACATTTGCAAGCACAGGAATTCATGGGGAAAGACGGTTGCGTTCATCGCCTCATTGTAACCTCATAAAAATAGCGTTCCTGAATTAAACCATTGATCAGTCTAGTCCAACAGCTTGGACTAAACTCCCCAGAAGTTTCTGACTGGGCTACTGCGGGAAATAAAAGGGTTAACCAGCTTGACCTCAATTAGATTTAGCCTTCTCCTTCTGTTTGATATTCATTGCAAAGCTATCATGTATTATATTCTTCATAAAGCATTTGTTCCATTTAACCACGCCAAGACCATACATAGGATTATCAGAATTCACAGTTATATTTTGAAATGGGGCACACAGAGACCTTTTGCCTGAAACCTGTGTCAGTAAAATACTAACAAGACATCGTTTGAGTACCAATAGCTCTACTGCCTGAAGATGGTGTCTCCTTTGAGTGGGCAGGGGATCTGGAAGCCTGCCCTTCTGTTGAGTGTTCCCAGTAAGGCTATCTGTCAAGACAATTACAGAACGATAAAGTGAGGGAGATGTGCCCTGGAATAGTATTCATGCTGCTCTTAGTCTCAGCGTGTGGAAACCTGAACATCCTGTGTGCCCACAGCCTTTCTCTCAGAGCAAGACAAGTGGGATGTGCGTGAAATGAAGAGAGCTGCAAACATGGAGGAAGGCTTGGAGGAGGAATCATCCACATTTTAATCTCTTGCGTGCAGCTTCCCATATATCTCCTTTTCCTGTTTCTGGTCTGTTCAACTATCTTCAAAATAAGCAAGCTTTACCTGGGAAGAAGGCAGTGGAGCATGTGGTCTGAGCACACTTTGGAAAATGGTGTCATTATTGGTTCAGAAATGACATTCTGTACAAATTCAGGTGGACCACAAACTGTCTTAATTGGAAAACATCATCAGTATCTCCTGAGGTATTTGATTGGGGTTTTCTTCTGAAAAAGAATAGGTTGCCTTGTCCTTTATCAGAGATCCAAGAACAACCTGTATTTTTTAAGCTAAGGACCAAAAACACAGTGCTCTGGTGGCATCTGGGATTGGTGCAACAGTTATCCAGAAATTCAGAGCAGTTCTGTTAGGTAGCTGTTTGTGTATTTACCGCAATAATTGAATAAAATAATTCTCTTACTGCTAAATACTGGTTAGCTTTACCATTTTGTATATGAGGGTTAACTTCCAGTAAGACAGAATCCCACCATTCTGAATTAATTCATCATGAATATGTAGTATCTTTGACTCTGTTCAGGAAGAAACTAGATTTGGATCACTACATAATCATTACATCTGTCATTACATCTCTCCCAAGACTGATCACATACGTGCCTAAGAAATCTTAGGTAATAAATCACTTTAGTTTTAGCTGATCAGTCGAGGAATCTATTAAGTCTGCATGCATTTGCCCATAAGGAGAGCGGGGGAACAGTTCTAAAGAGAGAGAAGAAAGTATGTTGATTGTTACTTTCTAAAGCTCTAAATTGCCTGTGATGAAGTTATTTGAAAGACTGTCTGCAATGGCCGTACAAGATTTCTGGTATGTTAAGATTGGCTCTGAGGTCCTGTTTACAAGCCCACCAGTACAGTTCCATCAAAATGGATTTTTCTTGGTGGGAATTCAGCTCACTTTGAAACTCACTGTCATGGAAGGTTCACACAGCGCTATGTGTTGTTTCCACCTGCATTTAATTATCTCCTTTGAAGTTGCTGTGCAATAAATTGTTGCTGCTCTGAAATATATTTCATTGCCAGTTTTAGATGGTAATTGATGCAATTAGGTTCATTTTTTAATGATTATTCTAATATGCATACATCTCTAATTCAATATACAGTAGGTCCCCCATAATTTCATTACTGATATCTATGGTTTCACTTATCTGCAATCTGCTCCAGGGCCATGGCTGCCACTGCTGCCCTGAGTCCTTGCTCTGCACAGTTAGGTTGAGAGAGGCACATGGCAAGATGCAGCTGAGTTTCCCATGCCTCTCTCAGCCATGGAAGAAGAAACTCCTTCCTTGGCCAAGAAGGGCACAGGAAGCCTGGCTGCATGAAATGTGTACCTGTGCTCTGAGGAGGGGAGATAGACCTACATTCCTTGGCCGAGAGAGGCACATGGCTCCAAGCAGCCAGGCCTCTCACTAGATTTGGCTCCCAGGGAGGGATCTGCTCACCAAGCCATCCATGCTAAATCTGGGAACATATCTCACAAGGACATAGGAGATGTACTTTGGGGCAATATATAAATACTTTTATACAATAATCATACAAGAGAATGTGTGGATACATTTAGACAGTATGCATAATAAGGGCATTCTGGGGATAAAAAACAGGATTATGTAGTTTTTAAAATATATATATGTTAATTTTAATTAATTTAGATGTTTTGTTGGCCCTTTCTGCACCCTACCTTTTCATGCAGATGTCCAGTAGGAATCCCAGCATCAGCTCTGTTGGGAGGGGAGCACAATGGGAGCGCTTCCCTCCACATCAGCTGGCTCTGTGGTGAAGGAAGCGCAATCGCCATGCCTCTTCCGTCCACAGCACAGCTGAGTACTATCTAAGGCTGCACTGCAGCAGGAAGCGCAGCCATTGCACTTCTGTGGCTTCTGCAGGCCAGGTAAGTCCGGGATGATGGTGCAATAACAGGTCATTGATGGGGGAAACCTGTCAATGATTTAATCCGTGATTGCACCGCCTGGGAACTGGAGAAGGATGGGAGTGCGACATCATGCTGAACCATTGTTGCAGTCCCATCCTTCTCCTGTCCCCATGGCAGGTTGAGAGGGTTGTGTAGAAAGGGCCAATGCATTTGAAATCTGAAGTACATTGTGACTAGATGGCAGGCTTCCTTAATTAAGCTATAGGTTGATACAGCTTGAACTTCAGTGGATCTGAGAAATAGTTACAGTTTCCTTTCCACTGTTGTGATTCATCTCTTCCATGGACATCCTGCCTGTGAGCAGGAAAGATGTGAAATCACACTAGTAAATAATAAAATACATCCATTTAGAAGAGGCATTTCTTCTTTCACACATAGAGGAAAAAGCCAACTATACTATTATTTGTTTATTTGTTTATTTGTTTATTTGTTTGTTTATTTATTTTTGCACTGCAGCCCTATGTACACAGCTGAGAACTTCATTTTTTAAAAATGGTCCGGTATCCATTTTTTGAGGAGTAGTGTACAAATATCTTAAATCAGAGATGAAGAATTTATATTCCTCTAGCTGTCACAGGACTGCAAGTCCCATTAACTCTGGCCATTAGCTGTGTTGATTTGGGTAGGAATCCAACACCATCAGGAAGGCCTCAGGTTTCTGAATATTGTCTTAAATAAATGAAAAGGAAGGAAGGATTGGGTGAAGGAAAGCAAATTATCTCAGTCTTTTAAGTTCAGTGTCATTGTTTCGTAACTACCCTTCTGCCTCACAAGGAAGGAACAGATAAAATGTCACCAAATGGAATAATGCTATTCAAAATTTCAGCAGAGCCTATTTCTAGGTAAGTGGATATGGTATTGTAACCTCATTCTAAGCAAGTGTGCTGGCAGGAAAACAGTTACCAGGCCAATGGGCATTGCAATAGGTACGATCAAGGTGGAGCCCGGCCCGGACACCAGACTGTTACCCATTAAAAGACATAATGGAGTCGCTGCGGTATAGTGGTTGGAGAGTTAGGCTAGTACTAAAAGTTTGCCTTGGGGACCTCTGGGCCCAATGGCGCTGACAACTGTCACTGTCTTTTCAGCATGAAGTACCTCACAATAAAGATAAAATTGTTGTCAAGGGGAGACATATATGCTGCTTTGACCCATTTACAGCAGGAGTGGCTGAAGTTTTTGCAGTCTCTAGCACTTCCATCACTACCACATTTGTTGCTGTTGCCTTGTTATTGTTTTACAAAAAAGGTTGGGGATAGTGGTACATTTAGAGTTACTTGGCAGTCAAACTCTGCCAAGACCACAAGGTCCAACAGGTTCTTTGTTTGCCTTACAGACAATTTCATGGTCCAGAAAGTGGAAGGGGCAACAAGGGGATCAACTATTTTAGATCTGATCCTGACCAACAGGGATGACCTTGTTGATGAGGTGGAGGTGGTGGGATCCTTGGGGGGGTGACCATGCTCTTTTGGAATTTTTCATTCAGTGGGAAGGAAAAGCCAAGTGCAGCCAGACACACATTCTAGACTTTAAAAAAGCTGATTTCTGTAAACTTAGGGAGTCACTTGCTGAAATTCCATGGTCAAGAGTACTGAAAGTGAAAGGAGTTCATGACAGATGGGAGTTTCTTAAAATTGAGATACTGGCTCTTTCAGCACGAGGCGAGGGAATCGCTCTCTGCTGTTACCTACCGCTTCTTCTGGGGTCTGAAGCAACGCGAACTGTGCCTGAAGCCCTTCCACAGGGCTCCTCCTTGGTCCAGGGCAAATCGGAGCAGTGCGAAGTCTGTAGATCCACACTGCTCCGGCTTCCAAAATGGCGGCTTCCAGTTGGTCGTGGGTCCCGACCAACCTCTGAAGCTCGCTACACCTAAAGCCCACTCTCCGCAGATCCCAGGCTCGCATTGGTGTGAGCCTGCAAATCTGCACAAGGGAGCAGGAACGCAATGGCACGTTCCTGGAGAATAAAGACCTGTTTTTTGTGGTCTTTAGAAAACACACTGGAGGACCACTTGGGGTCGTTTTGGAGTGGACTGAGGTGCGGATCTCCAGTAAGTAGTCCACTCCTAGTCTGCTCCAAGGTGTAGACGACCTCCATGAGAGGACACATGGCCCCGTTCTAATTGCCTGGTGCAGTAAGGGCCACTGAAAGCACAATTTAAAACTGTGCCAGTAAGGAGGAAAAATGGCAGGTATCTAAAGAAACCAGAATGGTTGACTAAAGAACTCTCAGCTGATATAAATGTTAAAAGAAACATGTACAGGAAATGGAAGAATGGTGAAACCACCAAAGAGGAATTCAAGCAAATAGCCAGGAGATATAGGGAGAAGGTCAGAAAAGCTAAAGCACAGAATGAACTCAGGTCTGCCAGAGACATTAAGAACAATAAAAGGGGCTTTTTTAGATATGTCCGCAGCAAAAGGAAAAACAAGGAAATGACAGGGTCGCTGTGTGGAGAAGATGGCCAATTACTAACAAGAGGAAGAGAAAAGGCAGAACTACTCAACACCTTCTTTTCCTCAGTTTTCTCCCAAAAGGATAGAAGTACTCAACCTGGGAGGTGGGGAGCATGTGAGGAAGGCGGGGGGAAATACAGCACAGAATAGGTAGAGAAGTAGTACAGGAATATCTGGCTAAACTAGATATTCAAGTCTCAAGTCCCTAGGGCCAGATGAATTACATCCAAGTGTTACTCTGTGTGCTGGGGGTCCCGGGAGGGGCGCCCCAAATAACCAAGCAACAACAACAAAAGATAGGGAAATTAGCTGGAGCACTCAGTTAAGCTAGAAGAGAGGCAGGGTAACTTAGCAGGGATCTTTTAACCCTATGTATACAGTGTCAGGTCAGACGAGCAGCCAGACAAGTTTTAAAGTAACAAAATTGATAGTTTTATTAACAGACAAACAACAAATAAGATAACACATACACACAGCTAACTAAGAAATAGGAAATGAGAGTTTCAGGGAAATGGGTGATACGACACCTTTCTCGTAGTCCTGAAGAAGCCGAAGATGGTAGTGAAGAAACTCAGCGTGGTGGCTGAGGGGAGTTCGCTCGACAGAGCGGCAGCAAGGCTGGATGGAAGTCCGGAGTGATCCAAGGAAGCTCTCGGAGCTTGGGGTTTATATAGGGAAAGTATGACCATGGGCTAGTCTGTACTTGGGAGAGAACAATGAGGTTTGGGCGTGAGACAATGTCTCTGAAAGGTCAGAATTTAACATGATTGAGTTAAGTTCGAATTGACAATGGGATGGCCAGTATGCAGATGCATCTTGCCTGGGCAGTGGAGTGTCCAGCTCGCCAGGGTGCCTGCTCGGGGCAGGGAGCTCTTTGTGTTAGCATGCATACTTAATGAAGTGTTTGTTTCGGGAGGTCTCCTAAAGCAAGATCTGGCTGTGTCTGGCTTGCTTAAGTGTAAACAGAAATGATTCAGCATTTAATAGCCATGCCTAGCTTTGTGCTTGTTTGGGGGCCTCACAAACACTTGGCTGAGGGTGGCAAAACAAGACTGAATTGCGATATCAAAATGATATCTAATGTCTACCGAAGCCAGACCAGTTCACGGTGATAACAAGGATATTAAAAGAACTGGCAGAAGTCATTTCAGAACCACTCACAATAATCTTTGAGAACTCTCAGAGAACAGGAGAAGTCCCAGCAGACTGGAGGAGGGTGAATGTTGTCCCCATCTCCAAGAAGGGGAAAAAGAGGACCCAAATAATTATTGCCCAGTCAGCCTGACATCAATACCAGGAAAGATCCTAGAGCAGATCATTAAACAGTCAGTTTGTAATTACTTAGGAAGCAATGCTGTAATCAATAACAGTTAACAAGGATTTCTCAAAAATAAATCATGCCAAACTAATCTTACCTCTTTTAAAGATAGTGTTACAAGCTTCATGGATGAAGGGAATGCTGTAGATGTAGCATATCTTGATTTTAGTAAGGCCTTTGACAAAGTTCTCCATGATATTCTTGCAAAGGAGCTAGTAAAATGTACAGGGCTACTGTTAGGTGGATTTGTAATTGGTTGATGGACCAAACCCAGAGGTGCTCACCAATGGCTACTTTTCATCCTGGAGAGAAGTGATTAGTGGGGTGCCACAGGGTTCTGTCCTGGGCTCAGTGCTATTCAACATCTTCCTCAGTGACTTGGATGAAGGAGTAGAGGGCACGCTGATCAAATTTACAGATGACATCAAATTGGGAGGGGTTGCTAATACCCCAGAGGACAGGATCAGATTTCAGAATTACCTTGACAGATTGGAGAGCTGGACCAAAGCTAACAAAATGAATTTCAACGGAGAGAAATGTAAGGTCTTGCACTTAGGCAGAAAAAATAGAAAGTACAACTATAGGTTGAGGGACATGTGGTTGGATAACAGTACATGTGAAAGGAATCTAGGAGTCTTGGTGGACCACAAGCTGAACATGAGTCAGCAGTGTGATGTGGCAGCCAAGAAAGTCAATGAGATTCTTGGTTGCATCAATAGGAGTATGGCATCTAGAAAAAGGGAGGTAATGGTATCACTTTATTCTGCTTTGGTTAGACCTCATTTAGAATACCGTGTCCAGTTCTGGGCACCTCAGTTCAAGAATGAGATTGACAAGCTGGAACATGCCCAGAGGAGGGCGACCAAAATGGTGAAGGGTCTGGAATCATGCCCTATGAGGAGTGGCTTAGGGAGCTGAGGATGTTTAGTTTGCAGAAGAGAAGGTTAAGAGGGGACATGATAGCCATGTTTAAATATTTGAAGAGATGTCACGTTGAGGAGGGCACGGACTTGTTTTCCGCTGCTCCAGAGACTAGGACAAGGAGCAATGGGTTCAAGCTGTGGGAAAGGAGATTCCACCTGAACCTCAGGAAGAACGTTCTGATGGTCAGAGCTGTCCAGCAATGGAGTATGCTGCCTCGGAGCGTGGTGGAGTCTCCTTCTTTGGAAGTTTTTAAGCAGAAGTTGGATTGCCATCTATTGAGAGTGCTTTGATGTGGGTTCCTGCATGGCAGTGGATTGGACTGGATGGCCCCTGTGGTCTCTTCCAACTCTATGATTCTATGATCCTATGATTCTATAATTTCAAAGACAAAAAAAACCAAACACACATTTACTGACTACTTCAAACCACTAATCATTATGACAATTCTTAAATAGCTTATATCTAGGCAATTGTAGGAGGAGTCACATCCCCTCAGTTGAGTCCATCCGACAGACAAGATGGACCTTCCTTTCAGCCAGGCACCATCCCAGTAATGATGGAGGGTGCCTTTCTCTTTTCCACTGCCTTCCTCCGTGATGGGCTTTCCCCTCTGCATGGAGGAAGGTGGTGGTCCTGGAAAAGCAGCATGTATGGTCACTCGAGGTAAATTGTTTCTTCTGGAATCTTCCAGAAGCAAAAACACAACACTGTTAAATCTGTTGCATCAGGTTCTGCCACTGTTGCACTTTTTAAAGAATTAGAAGTGGATTATTGGCCACTGACAGTTGTGGTACGTTTGCAGGTTTTGCCATCCTTGTCACTCTCATGTGGCCCTTAGAGCAGGGATGGGCAAATCAGTGACAAACGGCAACCCGTGAGTCACATGTGGCCCCTGGAGCCTCACAACAATCCCCTAAAGCCCCCCAATCATCCATTTCTTAAAAAACTTTATTTTAAATTATTTTTTTCAAAAATGTCATCCCCAAGCATGCAGAAAGCCCTGTGACTGCATGGAAACATGAAAATACCCTCATAGGTACCCCAGAATGCTATTTTACTCCCCCAATACCTGTTTTCCTCTGCAGTGCCTCTCAAAATGGCTGTCATTTTGAGATAAATTGCAGATGAAAAAAAGAGGTGTATATGTCTGCTGGAGGGATGTGGCTTGCAGGGGATTCTGGGCTGGGGGGAAATGCCCCCTGGTTCCCAAAGTCACTTGGATCAATAATGTGACTCAACAGTGCTTTTTGTCGAATTCCTAATTTGGATAGTTCCTGATGAGTGATGATGTTGAAAAAGTGACACCATCTACAGAAGCTTTTACTTTTGTTTATTTCTGGAATATAGTAGAGATTTGTTTTCCTTTGTTTTTAATCTGAAGTGTGGAAAACATACTAAGGAAACTCTGAACTCCCCTAAGGTGCCATTTTAATTCAAAGGTCATCAATAAATATATCACTCTAATTACTTTTCTTTTTTTCAGTTTGGAAGCATTTGATAGTTGAAACAATACCTTGCAAAAGTAATGTTGGAAGAGAGAAACATCTATCCATCCGTGATTTCATGCCTGCTATATTGTACATAATTACACTTTGCTTTTCACATGCTGCTTACTTGCAACTAAATCAAATGGATTATCTCATTTCAGAGGAATTAACTGTGATAAGAAAGGCTTCTGCAGATAAAAATTAGATTATTGTATACTGTTCCATTTCTTTGGTGGTTCGTATGAACCAACATGCAGGCCCAGAAGCAGTATGGTTAAAAGCATTGCTCTAAATCTCAGTAGGAAAAAAAAAAGAACTCATCTAATGAATAATTAAAGCTAAAAGGGCACACATTGCCTTTTTGCTGCCTTTTGTTCATATATTGAGCATCAGAGCTTGCATTAAAAGCAGTGTTTCATACCAAGGATTCCAGCGTATGCTATTCTGCAAAACAGGACTTGTTGGCAGCGTGTGGTCAACTGTTGTTTCACTTGTTAGCTTTAATGGTTTAATTTGACTGTCAGGCTTGGGGAATTAAATGCTTCAGTTTCAGACTGTTAATTAGCACAGGAACAGTTATGCAGTCAGTTATCTAGTGATTCATGGGGGCTATGAGAACACAGACAGGAATGACTGCTGAACAGTGGTGGAAGATTTTCACACAAATTTCCATGCACACGTGCATGTCACAGAGGAGAACTAGAGAAAGAGAGATCCAGGGACTAAAGGCTGCCACGAGGCGCTCTTTCTCCACAGAGACTGCCAGTCTGTCATGTTGTATCCTCCCCCCTACCCTATCATTAGCTTTTCTCATAGACTTCTTCCTCAGGCTCCTTGTCCATCTATGAACACGGATTACCAAGTGTGTTAAACATACAGTCAGCAGCAGCTTACATCCTTGGACAAAATCTGAGTGTGCATCATTAAACAAGATTGTTTAAAACAATCTAGTTGTTAAACACATTTTAATTTGTTTTAATTTTTCCTGTCAGACCGAGAACTTTGTTAGAAGGTGAAACACAGATAATTTTAAAATAGGCATCCTTTTAGAAACCTGTCCATTGGTGCTTCAGCTACATCTGTGGTCATGGGCACCCACATGGCACCACAATATGCAAACCTCTTCATGGCTGACCTAGAACAACACTTCCTCAGCACATGCACCCAAAAGCTTCTCTTTTACCTACAAATTCTTGATGACAACTTTGTAATCTTGCCACATGGAAAGGAATCAGTTGAGAAGTTCCACCAAAAGTTCAACAGCTTCCATCCCACCATCAACTTGAGCCTGAACCAATCCTCACAACAAATTCACTTTTTTGCCACCACTGTGCACATTGCACAGTGGACTTCTAAGCACCACAGTGTGTCAGAAACCCACTGATCACTACACATACTTACGTGCCTCCAATTTCAACGCAGAACACACTAACAAATCTATTGTTTATGGCCAGGCCCTTCAATACCACAGAATCTGCTCAGACACACAATACAAAGGCTCAGAACTCTTGGATTTACAACAGGCATTTCTCAAACTACTATACCCACCTAAGGAGATAAAGAAGCAATCAACAAAGAAAGATTAATATCCAGGAACCATCTACTACAAGACAGCCCAAAACACAAAATGACAGAACAGTTCCAGTTGCTACCTACAGTCTTCAGCTGAGATCACTCAAAACACATCATCGGTGAGCTACCACCAAGTCAGGAGAACAACACAGCTCTCTCACAAGCTCTGGGAAATAGGCCTTTATTGGTGTACAGACAGGTTCCAAATCTCAAACTACTATTCACATCAGGATATACAACATGCATGATAACACAGGCACAAGATCCTGCCACAAACCCAGATGCCAACTCTGTCCCCACATCTACTCTGGGAGCAATATTACACTAGCCAATAAGATCACCCACAATATCAGAGGTGAATTTACTTGTGATATATGCCATCCTAGGCCAGCAGTGCCCATCTACACTCTAAAGTGGACAAACAGGACAGCTTCTATGCGAGAGGGTTAATGGACACAAATCTGACATTGGAAAAGGCAGTGCCAAAAAACTAATTGCAGAACATTTTAAAATTCTTGGATGTATAGTACAGGATTTAAAGGTTGTGGTCCTTGGACAAGAAATTACAAAGAAAGACTAGAAAGAGAAATAGCTGGATTGAATTATATTCACAAATTCTACTCCATTAGCAGAGGTATGAGCAAAGACAATGGCTTCATGGTGCCCTACGTATATTAATACAAGAGTCCCTGCTACTGCACCTATAATGAAAGGAATTTTCTCAGAGGGAGTTTTGAACCCAAGGAAACTAACTTTTGGTAAGTAGATTTATCGCTTTCACACATCAACACTAACTGACTAGTGTAAAGATCTGAAAGACCTGTGTCACCTCACACAGGCCTTTGAAAATTTAGAGCAAGGGACATGGTTTCCTTTTCTCTGGATCCTATTACATTCTGTCCCGCTCCCACAACTGTATAAATATGTTTTATACCCAAGGCCTGGATATCATGTGCTACTGCATTTGAAGAAGTGGGTTTATATCCACAAAAGCTCATGCTAAAATAAAAACCAGTTAGTCTTAAAGGTGCTGCCACATTCCTTTTTTTCCTCCCGCTCTCTACTTCTTTGAAATCTCAAAGGAGGTGATTGGAGAATCAGAATCAGAGTGATGGGAAAATCTTGACTTTTAGATATAGCAGCCCTTACTAAACTGCATCCATTTGGACTACATCTCCTATCATCCCTAGCTATAGCCATACTTCTTGGCACTGATAGGAGATGTAGGCCAAACTATCCAGAGGAACGAAGTTGAGAAGGTTTTTCTATAGAGTAGGTTCTGTGGGATAAAATTCTTGGCTTCAGTGACCTAAGCACTGATGAGGCCAGTGGCTGGGAGGGTAACATCACTGTTTGGCAGTCACTTGTTTTAGCCATCAGATCAGCCTGGTTGGTGCTCTTTGGTGCTTCTAATATTTAGGTCACATATGGACACTTTATTTTCAGCACCCAATCATTGCAAGCCATGCTAGGCCATGGAGACCACCATGAAAATCTTCTATGCAGTATTTGGTTCAGCTTATGATAACTGGCAAACTAAAGTGAGATGCATCTGCTCAGGTCAAAATTTAATGAAAATCAAGGATCAGTTCTGTGTTTTCCTATATCACATCAGTACTTACATTTTCATGTCCTTACTGTACACTTCTAATTTAACACTGAAGTATAGGAGGTCAGGAGATGCCCATATTAATCCGCTTAGTCTATTTTTTACCATTTTCTTCAGTTATTATCTGCTGTTCAGTCATGTGGCAAATCAAAGGATGGCTTTAGGTTGCACCTTCTTTTCTAATCTGCAGTAAATTTGCATAAACCTTTCAAGAATTAAATAAATTAATAAGCCCCAAGTCTACAGCTTGTGGAAGAAAGGAAGGAAGAGAATTCCTCATAGATTCCTATTGAGCTGCAAGGAAGGCCACAAAGATTTAAATTACACTAACCTTCATGAGCTAATGCTGCCTCCCTTTAATTTCCACTGCAAAACATCTTATTATCCAGTTTCGAAGATTCAGCTTACCTTGGACAGCAGTGGATTACATATATTGTTTTGATTTTATTTGGTAATTTGGTGCTTAAGATACCTCTGTAGGAGTTTACAGTCATGTTTCCAAAGTCTCACCTCCAGATTGGAAACCTTAGCTTCCTGCCTTTTCCTTTAGCCTTTTATTCTCCTGTCATTTTGTGTCATGGATCATCAGTCCCCAGAGAGCATGGCAACCAAAAGCTATAGAAACAGAGGGAATGGACCCAAATCAAGGTCATTCCTTTATGAAGCCAAGCAGCATATTGAAAGCATTCCTTTCAATTAAAGTGATTTATGGTACAACTTCCCCAACTTCTCAAGTGAAATAACCCTTTCAAAAAGGGGTGGTATTTGGTGATGGATTGCCCAACATGAAAGAAATTTTATAGGAATTCAGGAGTATCCAGCAACCTAGTGATGAATGGGCTTATGTATAACAATGTCTTAAATTTAGTACACTACTGCATATCTACTGTACTGTGTTACAAACTTCTAGCATATATATTCGAATTTTATGCAAAGATGCTATCTTCATAACTTAAAATTATAACCAGCTTTTTTAATTGTCATACATGTAATTAGTCCTACTGAATATACTAAATAACTGTTCTTTTTTCTTGAAGTTGGGCTTTCTTTATCTTAAACTAGAAACAGTGATGCTGGTAAACAAGGAGACATAGAAGCACCCATCCTCATGACTATTCTGTTACTTGCCTCAAGGAAGTTCTATAATTTCAGTAAAATCCAGCAGTGATTTATGAAAAAAAAACAGGCCAGAACAGAACCTTTGCTATTTTGGGGAGTGGCTCCAGAAGACATTACTACTCATAGCTACTTGAAAGAAGAGTTTTTAGTCCTCCAAGAAGGACTGGTGAGGAACCCTGTCACTACTGTCTGCTGTTACAAACCGATATGAGCAGAGGCAGATGAGCCATCGCTCGCTGCTTTTTCTTTTTATTGCTGTATAAGGGGCCTAAATACCTTAAAGGCACCAAATCCCATCTGATCTTGGAAGCTAAGCAGAGTCAGTCCTGGTTAGTATTTGGATGGGAGACTGTCAGCAAATATGAGGTGCTGTAGGCTACATTTCGGAGAAGGAAAATGGCAAAACCACCTCTGACTATTCCTTGCTTAAGAAAATCCTGCCGAATTCATGGGGTCACCATAAGTCAACAGGCAACTTGAAGGAAAATGCACACCAGGAGCTTAGGCATTCTGTACATACTGGCAGGCAGTAGTCACACAGTATTGTTCAGAACATGCTGCTGGAGGAGAAGTCAGCTTGGGTTGAATACTTTCCAGAGGCTGCCATGAAATGCAGGGGATTGTGCTAGTTGGAAAAGAGGAGTAAAGGCAGTTGGCTTCAAGACATGCATGACAATAAAAGGCAGTTAGGAAACTTGAAAATAACAGGTTCCAGATCTTTTAGAAAGTGGCAATCTGGGAACTAAATATTGCCATAAAGGTGTCTTAGCATATAAAATAACAAGAACTTTTGGAACAGCGTATCTATCAATTCATTCATCTTTTCTCCTAAAGAAAATGATGGTTCTTGATGGTGGATGTAGAGATGAGCCCATCAAAGCATGGGTGCTCACCATGTTAATGAGAGAGAATGGATGGTAGACTGGAGGATATGAAACTAGACGGATGACAGTCCACCCCAAAGGGAGAGACAGTCCTAGCATTGCTGTCTCAGTGGACAGCTTGACAACATGAAAATAAACATGGATTGTCACTTGGAGCACATGAATGCTTCATGAAGCAGGGTAACTGCCCGCTTACAAAAGTTTCATCAGACAAAGTTGGACATTTCTAGATTTTCTTATATCAGATAGACTGACAGAAACTGATTTTGTTGTATGGAGGATAGATGTTTGGCTATCTATAATGGCCAGAAATGAAATCTGATGAAATAAAAATAGGTTTGGAGAACAGCTTACAGAGGCCTACATTGTGCTGGAACAGAATCTTCCAGGGCAGTATTTTGAGGTCGGAGAGCCAGCATGGCACAGTGGCTTGTATATTGGGCTAGGACTCTGGGAGAGCAGGTTCAGATCCCAGCTCAGCCATGGAAACCCACTGGGTGTCTAAGGGCAAGTTGCAGTCTCTCAGCCTCAGAGGAAGACAGTGGCAACCTCCTTCTGAACAAATCATGCCAAGAAAACCCTGTGATAGGTTCACCATAATTGGAGAACATCTTGGAGGCACACAACAACATTTTGAGGTCAGCTTTTACACAAGCTTGAAAAAATAATACATCTAGTAAATTTTTAAAGTTTACTGTAAATGTGTGTGCTAACCAATAAATGAGCATAGACTGCACATCAGAAATGATTGTGTTCAGAACCCAGCATGAAAATATTTCACAAGGCCTAAAAAAAAAAAAAGCCCACTGACGAAGCCATCAGCTGCTCCTGTTTTGGGGAACTTACAGCCAGTGACTATACTGGCTGAGGGACATGGTTTTTAAAAAAACCCAATTTTTTGTGCTTTGGTTATTCCCAAATAAGCATCTGTAAGATTTCTGCCATAGCATGATGCTATTCACAGCTGTGAAAGGAGCTCATTCAAGATATTGGATCCAGTGCTTGAAAAATACAGAGTTCTGTCTTTTTTGCATTCTTAGACCTAAATTCAAATGCCCACTTCAGCTACAGCAGATTCACTGAATCTATGGTTCATGTGGTAAGTAAGTAATTCATTACTTATGTAGGGTCCACTGATGGATCTACTCTAGATGTGACTAGCAATCAAATTTAGGTCTCAAATAACTGGCAATTGTATAACAATAACTGCTTTGGAATGTAAGTAAAAGTGTTGAGTCAATTAAAAAAAAAAAAGAAGGAAATCTTCCCAGCCATTTTAACCTAGATAGCTCTGCCGGCTCCTTTAGATCCCCATCTATAAAGGACATATGTGAAATGTGGAGGCATCTTTCATGTGATTAGAAGTTATATTGGTCTTAACCTCACTTTGTGGCTTGTCACAGGGTGAATAAGGTAACTAAATGGTGATTCAGTTGGTGAGAAAGGTATATATTCTTACCTGGCTTGGACTTTAACTCACAATGGAGAAGCAGTGCCCTGTTAATCTATCCTAATAGCTGATCCTCCCCAACCACCCCTCTTGAAAACCTCTCTGGCCGGTAATGTTGTCCCATTCTCAGGGGGAAAGGAAAGGAAAGGAAAGAAAGAGTTATCTTTCTCTCTCTGGTCATTTCCACACTAAACTGTGACAGTGCTATTATTTCACTTTCAATATCCTGTGGAATCCTGGGGCTTGCAGTTTAGGGAGGGGAATTTAGAATTCTCAGCCTGAGAGCTCTCTGGCCTCAGAAAACTACAAACCCCAGAATTCCACAGGAGGTTGAAAGTGAAATAATGGCATTATTACAGTGTAGTGAGGAAATGACCTTTCCCTCTCTCTCTCCTTTTCTTCTGGGGCACAACACATGGTTGCTTCTTGGGAAATATGATATGGACACTGCATATTCAATCTCTGAAGGATTTTTTATTTTCTTGGAAGCCATTCTAATGCAAGCTGGGGGTACAATTTGATCACCTCTAGTACAGACAACCATCCATCCACATGACTGTTTGTTCACTGTGGCATGTTGCCACATGGTGAATAAACCTATGCGCTATGAATGAAGTAGGTCACAAAGGATCTTGCTGAAGGGGGTACAGTTGTGTTTGTGGGGAGAAAAAAACCAACAGAGGGGGACAATAAATGTAGACCGAACATATAGATTGACAGTGAAGGGCTCCAAGCAAAGAATACAAGTTAAGAGATTTAAAAAAAAATGTAATTGTGATTACCCCCTGCTAGCATCAGCCAATTTACAGTTTGGAAAGCTGGGGATGACAGGCATCTGTAAAAGCCTGTACGCAGGGAAAGCGACCTCTTGAAGTTCTGTTTCATCATTCTACAATGCAAACAGTATAGAGAAAGTCAAAGCAAGGTGTTTAAAAAGTGTTTGAAGTTTATGGATATTTTTAAAAGGGAAGGAAGCAAGCGGGAACAGATATGAAGATAAAACAATTTCTGTCAGCGAGGCTAGGCTGCAAGAAAGGTTCTGAAGAAGATTTCATTCTCGAAAATGAGGCTTCCTTCCCACCCCTTCTACAAAGATCTGATAGATCCGGAGAATAACAGATCTCAAAAGGGAGCGGTATAAGAATCAGAAATGGGTGTACAAGGCAGGTCAGGCAGTTTGGGGTCAGAATTGCAATGTTAAAAAGAGGAACGTGTGTTCTGAGAAAGGTGAGAAGGGAAAGAGAGCAGATGCAGCAGGGGTCTGACGTTCCGAATTCAGATGTGGCGCTTGATAAAACCGGATGGAAAGGTCAGGCAGCCAATTCTGTATTAGTGACAAAAGATTGTTATGAGGGCATGGGGGGCGTAATTCTGGGTTTACTAATGCAATAGTATTTGAACATCACACTAACATCTGCAGCCATGCTTCACCAAAAATGTGGGCCCTGATCATAATGTACCTCAAAGCAAGGCACTGAATGAAAAGTAGCCTCACAGTGGCTATAGTAGTTTCAACTAGCTACAAGCAAAAAAAAAAAAAAAGAGTACTGCAACAACTGCTAAGTCCACCCAGACCTTTGGAGTAATTAGTTACAAATAACTAGTGTCTTGTCAGTTATCTCTTTCACCATTAATAAAGGCATCATTACATTACATTACATTACATTACATTACATTACATTACGCCTAAATACTCTACAGGCACTCGATAGCTAAGTAGGGTCAGCCCTGGTTAATATTTAGATGGCACCAATGCCAGGTGCTGTAAGTGGCATTTCAGAGGAACTGGCAAAACCACCTTAAGAACATCCTATGGAACTCATGGGATCACCATAGGTACAGGCAGCTGGAATGCACAAGCATATATATACACACAGAGAGTTGTAGTTTGGTGTGGGATTATAGCACCCTATTTGCAAAGGAGCTGTAGCTTTAAAATCACTTCTGTGGTTCCAAGGATTTGAATTCAGACGGTAGAGGCAGAAGATCACATGGCTTAAATGTGGCTTGTGCTACTGCTTCCTTGTGTTGTGGGTACACAAATAACAATCAGGTGTATGGAAGGAGATACAAAGTGTGTTTATATGACGACCTGGTGGCTTGTAGCATTGAAATTTTTAATGTAATTTAAAGTACAGTGCACACACCATATATGCAGAGATTCCATTCCAGGAACCCCCGTGTAAAACAAAAACACAAAACATCATGTTCCAGTATACTCAATGGACACACCTACAGCAGCAGAGACATGCTCCCACCACGTCCATTCACTATAATGGGACACTATGCTTGGTGTGCGCACTTTGTGCATGCATAGCTTATGTGAGAGGAGGGCCCACTGTAATTATTTTCATTACTGTAAAGCAACAACAAAGTAAACATTTCCTTTTAAAAAAATATTACATTGTCTAACTACTTAGTTTGTGTGTGGCTTTGGTACTATAATGGTAACTCTAACTATTTTCCAAACTTTAATTCACCCTCATTTTGGTGCACAAGCTCACTACTTTCTTGTTAGAAACAAAGCAGAGAAGAAACAGGGAAGTCAACCGATACAAGAATTCTCTTGTTCACTCAAGCAAAGTGCATCACAACAGCTTGTGCTGTCATAAGAGTGCATAAATGAGTGAGTGTGGCTCCTTCTGGGCTAAAAGTGTGGAGGTGCATGAAAGATTTCACCACAGGGCTGCCATTTGTTCTTGTTGTGCTTTGTCAAGAGATCAGTGCAAGCACCAAGACTCACACAAACAAGATATGCACATTAAATATTTTGTGAATCAGAATAATAGCCATGTTGAGTAAGGCCATTTCCACCCTACATTGTTATAGTGCCATTATTCCACTTTCAACATACCATGGAATCCTGGGGTTTGCAGTTTAGGGAGGGGCCTTTTGAATTCTCAGCCAGAGAGCCCTTTGGCCTCAATAAGCAACAAACCCCAGAATTCCACAAGATGTTGAAAGTGGAATAATAGCACTATAACAGTGCAGTGCGGAAATGGCCTAAGACCAAAGGCCTGTCTAGTCCAATGTTCTGTTCCCCTCAGTAGCTGACCAGATGTCCCAGCAGAAAGCCCATAAGCAAGATACAAGAACAGTAAAAACCCTCCGACTCCTGCTCCATATAGCAATTGACAGCACACAGCCTCTGGTTCTGAAGGACAATCTATAGCCTTCACACCTTATTCATCAAGCTGCCAGATATTACTGTATCATGTGGTGATGTGGAATTCCATCTTTGAACTGCATGCGGTGTGAAAAACTACTTTAGCTTTACTGGATCAACATCTGCCCATCAACATCCTCTCTACACCATGCATGTTGGTAGGCACCTTTTCATGACTCCTTTTCTCCATGCCAGGACATTCTTCACAAAGGCGGTCGAAGGAATTTTGGTTGTCTTTTCCTCCTCTGTTTCCAACTGGGCTATATCCTTCTGGAGCTTCACCGACCAGAACTGTAGACCCCGGTTCAAGTCTGGCTGCACAACCTGCCACCGTAAGGGCATCATGATTGTGGCCATTTTAACTTCAGTTCCTCTGCTAATGATTCCCAGTGTGGAATTTGCCCTTTTCACGTTCTGCGCACACTCAGTCAATGGGCTGGATTCTATTGTTAGCCCCAGCGGGAATGGCCTTATTAAGTCAATGGGATTTATCTATGTGTTGAGTCATCAGTTATCAGTAGATTCAGTGGGTCTACTCTGATTTAGGACTAACCAATGAAATTCGGGTCTGTGTTTTCTTTCAGCTGCCCACCACAACTCAGAGATCACTTTCCCGGTGAGTCTTTTTAATTGCATTAGTATAACTGTGAAGCGGGATTTTCTATTTCTTATTATTTTATATTATTTTACAGGGCCTTAGTGTGCATTATCTCACATTCATGCATATTTGCCGTAATAAGACCTTTTCACTTTATTTGAAGATATTCTTTTGGAATTGGTAGTTGTCTCCTTTTTATTTTAAACACTGTAAATAATGTGGTGTCCTCAGCAAACTTGATCAGTAAATTTGGTGTTGTCAGCTACCTTTTACCAGCCCCATCATGTGCTGTTTTGATTTGTTTTGATTTGTTTTGATTTGTTTTTCTTTTATACAAGGTGCAGGAGAATTCTGAAAGACATTAAGAGGGCTGTCAAAGGTAGTGCTGTAAATAAAAATTACAGAATAGTTGTAGGGCCCATCCTAGGTTTAAGATGAGAGGCACTGTCCATACACTCATGCCATGCAATAAGCCCTGACTGGTTATTCCACAAAATCCAGTTCCATGATGTGTGTTCCCCAAATGAAAAATCAAGTAAAGTGCTGGCCAGCGATAAAGCCTTCACAATAAAATGCCACAAATAACATCCCATTGAGTGGAACGGTTTCTTGAAAGATTAGGAACTTTTTAGAAAGACCCAGATTTACTCACTGCCTGTGTCAAAGCCTCGGGTGTGGCCGCGCCAGCAGGCACCAGCAGGTACCGCGGAGGCTGATGCCGCAGTTACCTCCAAGGAGGAGGAGGTGGGTCCGGGCCCTCCGGAGGCCGCAGCCGACGACGGGGGCCGCGCGGCCGCCGCGGAGGGCTCCGCCACCGGGGGGATTGCCGGGACGCCGCGGCGGACGCTGATCCCGGCGGGGGTCTCCCCGGCGTGACGGAGGCCGCCGCCGAGGATCATCCGGCGTTGCGGAAGCCGGCGGCCCGGCTCCCATGCCGCTGGGTGTGGCAGGCAGAGACCCGCTGGAGGAGGCGGGCCCCAGGCCCTGATCCCGGGGCACCGCCTACTCACGAGGCTGCCTCGGAAGAGGCTGAGGCCGCCGCCCTGCCGCCGACGTTCCAGCAGCGGCGGTGGCTCAAGGAGGCCAGCCGCCGATTCCGGCAGCTACAGGAGAAACACCTGGGGGCGGGGAGCTCCCAGCTGTAGCGCAGCTGTGAGCCCAGCCGCGTGCTTGGGCCGGATTGGCCGCTGCCCGGCTTAGAGGCCTTTTTAGGCAGACGCGGGGCTGGAGAGGCACGGAGCAACAACCGTCGGCTTCCAGGACAGCTGCTGCCCGTGCCTTGTTCCAGTCCTGTCCGAGCCCGCTTCCTGCCGCTGGTTCCTCCAAGACCCTACCCCAGCGGTGAAGTAACCCCTTTGCGTTCCGGGTGAAGTAACCCAGTATCGTTTTCTGTTGACGCCTGCTGCTAAGGCCTGCTTTAAGTTCCCCCCAGATTGTGTGCTGCAGCGCTTCTGCGAAGGACTGCACGAGCACTGCTAGTGCCCGGCTCCGGTCCAGCCCCTGCTTTGACCTCCGCCCGCGCTGACAGATTGTTGCTCTGTCCCCCGGTCAGCAGGATGGAAGGGGAAAACGCAGCTCTGAAAGCCCAGCTGGCCGCCCAGGCCCAGGAGAACCAGGGCCTGCGTGCCCAGGTGGACCAGCTCTCCCACGCCTTGCAGGCCCTGCAGTTCCAGGTCAGCCAGCTGCAGGTAGCCCGGCCCCCGCCTGCGCCAAAGATCCCCATGGCGGTGCCACCGCGTTTTACTGGGGAGCCCTCCGAGCTAGAGCCTTCGTGGCCGGCTGCCAGCTCTACATGCAGGTCCAGGGCCAAGACTTTCCCAGTGAGCATACCCAGGTGGCGTTCATGATCAGTCTGCTCTCCGGGATGCCGGCCAAGTGGGCCACGCCCCTGCTCCGCCAGAATAGTGGCGTTCTGGACAACATGGCCGCATTCTTGCAAGCGTTCCGGGCGGTGTGGGGAGATCCAGTGCAAGCTGAGATGGCGAGACGGCAACTGCACCAGCTACAGCAGGGCCACGGTATGGTGCGGGACTATACCACCACGTTCCGCCTATTGGCGCAGGACATGGCCTACAACGACCCCGCCCTCCAGGATCAGTACTGGGCCGGCCTTTCGGCAGAGATCCTGGACGAACTGGCCCGCACCCCCCGCCGGAGATGCTGGAGTTTTTAAATTTCAGCTGGCCCTCTGGATCGATGGACAGCTGGATCCTGGAGGCAGGCTCGCCAAGCGGGCTCCTCCAGCTCACGCACCTGGGCGCCGGCCCCCTGGGAGGTCCCACCCAGCCGGTCCGGGATGAGTGTCTCCACCGGCGGGGCCAGTAGTGAGGAGCCCGTGGGGGCACGGCCCCACCTGACAGCCGAGGAGAAGGAAAGGCGGCGGCGGGCGGGCCTGTGCCTGTACTGCGGCCTGGGAGGGCACTTTGCCTGCGTGTGTCCGTCGAAGTCCACCGCCCCAGGGGGCCCCGGGGAAAAAGCCAACCCCCAGGTCTAGAGAGCCTGCGAGGCCTGGGGGAGCCCGGAAGCGGGACAGACGCGGACGCATCGGTACGGAGACGAGACCCGCTGCTGGTGGCCGCTGCAGTGTGCTACGGGGAGGCACCGCCCATCCCCGTGGGGGCCATGATCGACTCCGGGGCGTCCAACAACTTCCTGGACCTCCAGTTCGCCCGGGACCACCAGATCCCGGTGGTGCCGCTACCGGAGCCACAGCCGGTGGAGACTATCGATGGGCGGTTGCTGAAGTCCGGCCCCATCACCCACCAGACGGTCGAGGTGGGTTTCGAGATCCAGGGCCATTTCGAGCGGGTGAGCTTTCTGGTGGCCGCAGTGCCCTGCTTTCCAGTGGTGCTGGGGATGCCTTGGCTCTCGCCCACGACCCGCATATCTCCTGGGTGCTGCACGAGGTGCTGTTCGCCTCCGAGTACTGCCAGGAGCACTGCTGGCCTGAGAAGCTGATGGCTATCCTAGAGACCCCCGGGGCCGGGACATCCGTCGAACTGCCACAGAAGTACCAGGAGTACGCAGACGTGTTCGACCAAAGGAGGCCGACCGCCTACCCCCACACCGGGTCTACGACTGTGCTATAGACCTGGTGCCGGGGGGCCCAATCCCGGCAGGACGCATCTACATGCTCTCAGAGCCGGAGTTGGCAGCCCTGCGGGAGTTCCTAGAGAAGAATCTACATCGGGGCTTCGTGCGGCCATCGACCTCCCCGGCTGGGCGCCGGTGCTGTTTGTCCACAAGAAGTCGGGGGAGCTGCGCCTTTCAACGACTACTGTGCCCTCAACCGGATCACCATCCGCAACCACTACCCGCTGCCCTTGATTCTGGAGCTGTTGGAGCGGCTGCGCCATGCGACAGTCTTCACGAAGCTGGACCTCCGTGGGGCCTACAACCTGGTGCGGATCCAGGCCGGTGACGAGTGGAAGATGGCGTTCCAGACCCGGTACGGGCAGTACGAGTACACCGTCATGCCCTTCGGCCTGTGCAACGCCCCGGCTGTGTTCCAGCAGTTCATGAACGAGGTCTTCCGGGATACTTGGACCGCTTCGTAATCATCTACCTCGATGACTTCCTGATCTACTCCCCGAACCGGCAGGTTCACGAGGCGCACGTGCGCGCCGTGTTGCAGCGACTGCGGGAGCACCGCCTCTACGCCAAGCTCGAGAAGTGTGCCTTTGACCTCTCGGAGTTCGACTTCCTGGGCTACCACGTGTCACACCGGGGAGTAGAGATGGATCCGGCGAAGGTGGAGGCCATTGTGTCCTGGCAGGCCCCGAGGAGTCGCAAGGATGTGCAGTGGTTCCTGGCGTTCGCCAACTTCTACCGGAAGTTCATTGCCGACTATGCGTCGTTGGCCGCCCCATCACCTAGGTGCTCTGCGGCAAGGCGCTGTTCCTGTGGACCACCGAGGCCCAGCAGGCATTTGACCGTCTGAAGACCCGTTTCACGACGGAGCCCATCCTGCAGCATCCCAACCCCAGGCGGCCCTTCGTCCAGAGACCGACGCCTTGGACGTTGCGGTCGGGGCAGTCCTGTTGCAGAGTTTGGGCCCAGAAGGGGAGCTCCAGCCGTGCGCCTACCACTCCCGGCAGCTGACCCCTCCTGAGCGGACTATACCATCTGGGAAAAGGAGCTCCTGGTGGTAGGCGGCGTTCGAGGCTTGGCGGCACCTCCTGGAAGGCGCGTTGCACCCGGTACGGTGCGGACTGACCACCGCAACCTGGAATACTTGCAGACCGTCCAGAAGCTGACGCCGCAACAGATGCGTTGGGCCCAATTCTTCTCCGGTTCCACTTCCAGCTGCAGTACGTGCCGCGGGCCCGCAACTGGCGCACGGACACCCTGTCCCAGAAGCCCGAATACGGCGCACCCCAGAGCCGGAGACCCGCTCGACCATCCTGCGCCCTGAGAACTTCGCGGCGACCGTGGACGTGACGTCCCTGGTGGAGCAGATCCGGGAAGCCCAGACCCGGGAGCCGCCCCGGGAGACCCTGCGCCTGGGGGACGCCTCCTCCCCGTGGTTGGAGCGGGGGCTGCTCTACCCATTGCGAACGGCTCTTCGTGCCCCCCGGCCCCTGTCGCGAGGAAGTGCTGCGCCTCTGCCATGACGGGAGGCCCGCGGGGCACTTCGGCCTGTTCAAGACCCTGCACCTCGTGACCCGGGAGTTCTGGTGGCCCAGGGTGCACGGGGAAGTCGACCGTTACGTCTGTTCCTGTCCTGTGTGCCGCCGTGCCAAGGACCTGACGGAGAGGCCCTCGGGGTTGCTCCAGCCTCTGCCGACCCCCGCAGGACCCTGGCGGACCATCTCCATGGACTTCATCACTGAGCTCCCTCCGTCCCAGGGCCAAACCGTCATACTAGTGGTGGTGGACCTCCTCACGAAGATGGCGCACTTTGTCCCGTGTCCAGCGCTACCTTCCGCAAAGGAGACGGCACGCCTAGTCCTGGAGCACGTCTTCCGGCTGCACGGCCTCCCCGAGGGGATCGTGACCGATCGGGGGGTACAGTTCACCGCCCGGTTCTGGCAGTGTCTGTTGCAGCAGTTGGACATCGAGCCCCGGCTGTCGTCGGCCCACCATCCGCAGACCGACGGCCAGACCGAGCGCACCAACGCCACGCTGGAGCAGTACCTGCGGTGTTACAGTTGCTACCAGCAGGACGACTGGGTCGACCTCCTGCCCGTGGCCGAGTTTGCGTACAACAACGCCGTCCATGCCTCCACCCAGCAGTCCCCGTTCCTGGCCAACTACGGCTTCCACCCGCGGTGGTTCCCGCTGGTCGGGGCGCCTTCCGCGGTGCCCACCGTGGACCGGTGGCTCCAGGAGTCGCGGGCCATCCAGGAATTACTGCGGGAGCAACTGCAGCTTGCCAAGGAGGCGTACAAGCGAGGGGTAGACCGGCACCGGCAGCCAGGACCGCCTCTGCGGGTCGGGGACCGTGTCTGGCTCTCCACACGCTTCCTCTCCCCCCGGCCGCCCTAGCCACAAACTGGATGCCCGGTACATAGGCCCGTTTACCATCCGGGCCCAGGTAAACCCCGTGGCCTTCCGGCTCTCACTTCCGCGCAACCTGCGGATCCACTCAGTGTTCCACCGGTTTGCTGCTTCTGCCAGCCACGGGGGTACGACAGACACGGCCCCGGAGTCCCGCCAGCTCCGGTGCTCGTCGATGGTGAGGAGGATTCCGAGGTGGCTGGGATCCTCGACTCCCACCGGTGGCACGGCCGCCTACAGTACTTGGTGGACTGGTGGGGTTATGGTCTGGAGGAGCACTCCTGGGGGGACGCAACGGACGTCCATGCGCCACGGTTGGTGCAGGCCTTCCATCACCGCTACCTGGTGAAACCTCATCCCCCGCGGGGTGGGGCGGTGACCCTGGGGAGGGGAGTGATGTCAGGGCCTCGGGTGTGGCCGCGCCAGCAGGCGCCGTGGAGGCCGACACCGCAGTTACCTCCGAGGAGGAGGAGGCGGGTCCAGGTGCTCCGGAGGCCGCAGCTGACGACGGGGGCCGCACGGCCACCGCAGAGGGCTCCGCCACCGGGGGGATCGCCAGGACGCCGCGGCGGACGCTGATCCCGGCGGGGGTCTCCCCGGCGTGACAGAGGCCGCCGCCGAGGATCATCCCGGCGTTGCGGAGGCCACCGGCCCGGCTCCCATGCCGCTGGGTGTGGCAGGCAGAGACCCGCTGGAGGAGGCGGGCTCCGGGCCTGATCCCGGGGCACCGCCTACTCACGAGGCTGCCTCGGAAGAGGCTGAGGCCGCCGCCCTGCCGCCGACGTTCCAACAGCAGCGGTGGCTCAAGGAGGCCAGCCGCCGATCCCGACAGCTACAGGAGAAACACCTGGGGGGGGAGCTCCAGCTGTAGCGCAGCTGTGAGCCCAGCCGCGTGCTTGGGCCGGATCGGCCGCTGCCCGGCTGAGAGGCCTTTTTAGGCAGACGCAGGGCTGGGAGAGGCACGGAGCAACAACCGTCGGCTTCCAGAACAGCTGCCGCCCGTGCTTTGTTCCAGTCCCGTCCGAGCCCACTTCCTGCCGCCTGGTTCCTCCAAGACCCTACCCCAGCGTTTGTGAGTAACCCCTTTGCGTTCCCGGGGAAAGTAACCCAGTATCGTTTTCTGTTGACGCCTGCTGCTAAGGCCTGCTTTAAATTCCCCCCAGATTGTGTGCTGCAGCGCTTCTGCGAAGGACTGCACGAGCGCTCAGTGCCCGGCTCCGGTCCAGCCCCTGCTTGACCTCCGCCCGCGCTGACAGCCTGGGAGCAGCCAAAGATGATGATGAATACAAAATGGAGTAGGTCACATATGAAAGGGACCAGTTCATTCAGTAGATCGCACACTCTTTATTTGAAAATGCTAGGATGAGCAAGTGCAAGATGGATGTAATAATCCTTTCTCCTTTCACATGCAAAGACACAGTGACTTTTTTCAGAAGGACATTAGAAGCCATAATTGGTTTGAGTAGCGAAAGAACAGCAAAGCTTTAGGTCCTCTATGCTCATGATAACCAACAGAGACAAAGTTCTTCCCCCAGTTTCTGTTAAAACTGCTGGACAGATGGCAGCCACCTAACAGTTAAGGTAAATCAGCCTCTTGTCTGAAGCTATAAAACCAGAGCTTTACAGTAGTTATTACTGATTGCTCCGAACTTACGGATTGATGTGGCTTGACATCAGTTGCTTCTTGGTCAGGGAGACTGATAAGATCAGCTAAAAGATAGTGATTTCAGTTCTTCAAGTGACAGCGTGTACATAGCCATGATGGCACACCCAAAAGGAATGTAGCAGCTGACTTGGTGGAACCTTGAGGTTTGCAGGAGTTAAAATCTTTTTCAAAAAATTAAGCAAGGAGAGTACCACAAGTAGCCCAGTAAGGATTAATTATGCCCAGTGGATATAGCATACTGATGAAGGCACTGCAGAATGGAAAATCAAGGGGTGAGGTGGAATGGAATAAAGGAGGGAAGGGCAATATGCAGGCCACAGAAGCTTCTTCTTTCTGAAAAACAAGCTTTAAAGAGAACATTCATACTTGGGGAAGCCTCCAGATAACATTATTCTCCTTTAAAACATCTCTGTATCTTGTTTTTCTCAAAAAATAAAGATTTTGAGGACTCCAGGAGTGAATGTCTGAACATACCCCCGCCTCCCTGGATCCACCAGATCTGGCCACCCTGAAGTAGAGAGATCCTGGAAGAGGACAGAATTCCAGCTATGGATTTTGGGCAGAACTCCAGACAACAACCTTTTGCTACAGCCCTACTTGTTTCTTCTGCAACTGATGTTCAGAGCCAGTTCTTAGTGCTTAGATACTCAAAATGGAGTGATCCATGGTACAAGAGGGGAATGTCAGCAGATCTGAGGAAACCCCAAATATTTTCAGATGTCCACAAAATCTTGATGGAGAGGATCATGGAGGGGAGCTCCTAAAGCAGTCCAGTGAGTACTGGACTTGCACAGTAGCCACGGAAAGCCAACTGACCATTAGAGAAGGAGACAGAAAGGGAAGATTGAACAGAATATCCTAGGAGAGGACATGGCTGGCTGGAAAAGTGATTTACTTCACATCACTACATTTCCTTACAGCCTCAATTATAGGGTAACTTGTTAATAGTTTGGAATAGTTGGGCAGCGTTTTTGCTTTCACCAGGAGGAGCTGTGTTTTATATTGCTATGGGTCATATTTTGTTTCCTGTTGTAATAGGTCTTAGCAGTTTTCAGGTTTCATAAATCAGTTTATGAAAATACATGTATAAGTCTGTAAGCTCAGGGCAGTACACATATATTTATTTATCATTCCTCCACAGCCTGATGGCAGGAGGCCAGGCCAAAGAATGTATAACAGGTTAGTCTCTGCAAATGTTGTGTACATGTGCATGTTTCTTTGTGCACAAACCGTGTAAGCTAAACTGGTTGGAGAATGCCATGCTTTTGTTTTAGAAAAGGGTGAGAGAGAAAAACAGAGGGATGTGTATTTGGAAATACTTGTGTTAACTATTGATAGAAGATGCAGTATGACAACTGTGTACTTGGAAGAAAGAAATCTAATTCTTTGTGACATGCAAGTGTTACATTGCCAGTGTTATGAAAAGGCATTACTTAGTACTGGAGTACTTGCTTTAAATTTTGTTATTCTTGTAGCTTGCAAAATCGGCACAAGGATCTGAAGCACTAACAAAGATAAACCACAGAGGCTCAGATCTAGGCGACGGAACAAAGGAAGATGTCTTCGAGTTGCTTTTATTTGTAAAAGGCTATCAGACATCCTCATTGTGTAAATCAAAGTTGTGGAAGCTGGTGGGGGGAGGAGTGCACTGTGTGTTTTTAAGAGATTTGTTACACCAGAGTGATGGGTCCAGTACCAATTTACACTTCAGGCAGTAGAGTCTCATAGTATTGAACCAGGAGACCGGCTCTATGTCACCTACTGCTCCTGCAAGAGACTGGTAAAAAACTGCTTTAGCATGCAGAGTTGCGATCAGAGGCACAAAGTGAGACCTGGTTTACAATATTGTTTCACACTTCATCAAAGGTACAAAGCTCATGTGCTAGGAAAGTGTAGGTTATACCTGATAACTCAGTCCAATTGTTGCAAATCTTTGAGAGTGAGGCATCTTATAGAATCATAGAATCAAAGAAATGTAGAGTTGGAAGAGACCACACGGGCCATCCAGTCCAACCCCCTGCTATGCAGGAACACCCTCAAAGCATTCCCGACAGATAGCCATCCAACCTTTGCTTAAAAACCTCCAAGGAAGGAAACTCCACTACACTCCAAGGCAGCAGATTCCACTGCCAGACAGCCCTGACTGTCAGGAAGTTCTTCCTGAGGTTCAGGTGGAATCTCCTTTCCTGCAGCTTGAATCCATTGCTCCTTGTCCTGGTCTCTGGAGCAGCAGAAAACAAGCCCTCTACTTCCTCTACATGGCATCCCTTTAAATATTTAAACATGGCTATCATGTCCCCTCTTAACCTTCTCTTCTGTAGACTAAACATACCCAGCTCTCTAAGCCTATCCCCATAGGACATGGCTTCCAGGCCTCTCACCATTTTGGTCGCCCTCCTCTGGACTTGCTCCAGCTTGACCATGACCTTCTTGAATTGGGGTACCCAGAACTGGACACAGTATTCAAGATGAGATCTAACCAAAGCAGCGTAGAGTGGTACCAGTACCTCCCGCGATCTAGACACCATACTCCTGTTGATACAGCTGAGAATTCACATAACCATTCTGAGAACTTCCTTTGCACCCCAAAAGGTATTCAGAGTTGTGATGCCACAAAGCCCATAAGAGCCACCTGTGGAGCCCTGGGGTGCCCTATCTACTCCTCAGCCCTTGCCAAATGGTTATCATGGAATAGATTATTGTGTCACTGCTGCTAAAAGCAAGGAGGAAATAGTTAACTCTATGGGGGTTCACTGAAGTACCTGGCTGGAAATGTTTTACACTTTCCATACACCTGGGTGTCTTAATACAGATCACTGTTTCCTCTTATGATTATGAAAGAGGGACTTCCAAGTGTCCATGTTATCAGCAGCCCTACTCTCATCTTGCAGGCTCTGGGATGTGGCTTCCTTGATAGACTCTATCCACCCCGTAATGAGATCTTTGGAGGTTTTTAAACAAAGATTGGGCAGCCAGCTCTCTGGAGTGTTTTGGTTGTGCTTAGTTTAGATATGCTTAAATCATTTGTCTTGGTTGTTCCCTAACACAGTTTGCAGAGGGGTGTACTTCCGCTGCATACATGCCTTATCCATCACTGGTTTGTAGTACGACTCCTTTGACAAACTGAGGCTGGGAGTTAGTGGCTTTCTCTTTGGAAACAGAGAGCTGGATGCATTTGGAGTATGGTGTCTAGATTGAGGTAGGTACTGGTACCACTCTACTCTGCTTTGGTTAGACCTCATCTTGAATACTGTGTCCAGTTCTGGGCACCCCAATTCAAAAAGGGCATGGTCAAGCTGGAGCAAGTCCAGAGGAGGACGACCAAAATGGTGAGAGGCCTGGAAGCCATGCCCTATGAGGATAGACTTAGAGAGCTGGGGATGTTTAGGCTGCAGAATAGAAGGTTAAGAGGGGACATGATAGCCGTGTTTAAATATTTGAAGGGATGCCATGTAGAGGAAGGAGAGGGCTTGTTTTCTGCTGCTCCAGAGACCAGGACAAGGAGCAATGGACTCAAGCTGCAGGAAAGGGGATTCCACCTGAACCTCAGGAAGAACTTCCTGACAGTCAGGGCTGTCCGGCAGTGGAACAGGCTGCCTCGGAGTGTAGTGGAGTCTCCTTCTTTGGAGGTTTTTATGCAGAGGCTGGATGGCCATCTGTCGGGAGTGCTTTGAGGGTGTTCCTGCATGGTAGGGGGTTGGACTGGATGGCCCGTGTGGTCTCTTCCAACTCTACATTTCTATGATTCTATGATTCTATGAACAGTGGGGAAGGAGCAATTGGTAAGAGGTTCACTGAACATGTGGAGAGGCTCAACCCTTTTCCATCAAGCCACAACAATGATCCTATAAATCGTCATTGCCTCACTGCAAAAACAGTAAAAAATTCTTCCCCTTCACCATTATATACCCATCCCACTGCAAAGATGTAAAAAAATAAATTCATTATTGATTTGTTTGTATAATTACATACCTTCCAGCCCAACAAGGGCTAAATGTGCTTACAATCAGCACCAAACACAAACTTAATATATACCAAGAATTTTGCAAGCATACTCAGAACCTGAATGGATTGCTAGAAATAGTTTTAAGGTCTTTTGAGCTTGTTTCTTCTGGGCTGCTGGAAGGAGCAGGAAGGAGAGGTTCAATTGGCCAAATAGCTCTTTAATTCCAGACTTTTTATCTCCTGGATCAGACCTTTTGAAATTTATATTTGGAGCAGGTTGTGATGTAACTTTGACTCAGATCTGTCATTTGAGAAATCTTTTACTTCTGGCTGACATTTTGTTCCTGCAGTAACAGGATCAGTAGTTGCTCTTTCCCAATTATAGCATGAACAAGCTGCATGTGAATTTCCTTACGGTTGGTGGTATATCAAAGTCAAAGCAAAAATAGGCACCCCTCCGCAAAATCAAGCGTTTTCATAGAATAATCCAAAATAAAGTTTTCAGAAATTATTCACATAAAAATATGTATTAAACACACACACACTTGTTGTTGTTATTTTTATTTCAATAATAATTAAAAATGGTGCTGATTTGCTTTCTCTGGGCTTTGGATGCCCACTCAAAAATCAGAATGAGCAGCTCAGGTCCACTCTCAGTAATGCCTGTTTTCCCCACATCTTAATGCTTCCTCAAAATCACAATACCTTACTGAAAGTAGAAATCTTGCAGAGCAAGAATTGCAATACATCAGTTTCCTCTGCTAGAAGAAAAACGTCAGGCTAAACACAGTTTCTAGTCCCAGCTAGAGCAGACCTACTGAATGAATGGAGTTACTCTTAGTGTTGACTTATCATCCTATTCATTTTACTGAGTTTGCTCTCATTAGGTCTAGTAACTGAATTTAGTTCTCAATTCTTTATTAATTTTCCTGATCTAGACAAGTAATCCACAGTGTTTGATGAGTGAAAGAACAGCATTGATGTTGACATGGGTGGTGAGGTGGGATTGCAAACAAGTGGGGACTTGAAGAATATTTACTTGTTTTCTGATACTGGATGAAAATGGATGTCTTGACTGTCAAGACTCGCTCTGAGAAAATTTCAACTCGGTAAGGTTATTTGCAATCTAGGACCCTTTTTTAAACACAAGATTTGCTTGTGCTTATTTGGAGAGGGTTGCTCAGCTGAAAATACATTTTTCTGTTCAAGAAACTGTGTGTGTGTGTGTGTGTGTGTGTGTGTGTGTGTGTGTGTGTGTGTAAGATGGTTTTCTACAGCAGAAACATGTCTCCTGCACAGAAATTCACAGTTTCTGTGTACTTATTCAGAAAAGTCCTGAAATACGAATAGTCCTCAAAAATTGTAGTTTTCTCATTTTTTTTCCCCTGAAGAAGAGTGTGTACCCTGGTAGGCAAATCATATGACTCCTTTAGCATAGGACTTGGGTGGCAGCTTTTAGCTGTAATCTCGAGTGGATTTTTGCCTTCTTGTAAATAAACCTAGAGCTGATTTATAACTTTTTTGAAATTTCTAAACTTCAGAGATCAAGGGCTAGAGAATACACATAGAGAAAAATTATTAAAATTGTATGTTATTGTTTGCAGAATGGAATTAAATGAAGAGTTAAATACCTAAAAAGAGAGAGAAAAACCCAGATGAGTGATAAAATGTGAGTGTTTCTGGGTATGATGCTTTAGTTGAGGTTTCTTCAATGTGGCAACTTCTAGGTGTATTAGATTACAACCCCACCATCCTGAACCAGGAACTAAATTGTGTGGTTTTTAGTCCAATGCGTCTAAAAACTGCCAGATCAGTGAAGGCAACTGGCAAAAAAAAAAAGTGTAAAAGAGTAAACAATAAATTGTACCGCTAGTGAGAAACCATATTAGTCATAATCAAATATTCTAGTTGGCTGCACAGAGATGTAATTCCAAGCTATGCTGACCATGAACCACCCCAGCCTTGTTGTTTTCCCTCCCCTTTCTTCTCGAATGCAGCCATGAGAAGAAGTTTGAGCCTTCTGCTTCTTATAAACAACCATGATTTAAGGTTATGATTCAACCTGGACAAAGGTTTCTCTTAATTCTGATTTACTAAAACAAACTAATTTAAAACAGATCTGTCTCATTTCAGCAAAGCATAGTCAAGATCAACCACAGTCTGGGGCTGAAATGGACGCCAAATTGTGGTTAACTAAGCATGGCATAGTGGTTTGAGCATTGGATTACGACCTTGGAGACCAGGGTTCAATTCCCGACTCAGCCATAGAAACCTACTGCATGATCTTGGGTGCGTCACACACTCTCAGCTCCAGAAAACCCCATGATATGGATGCCTTAGGGTTGCCATAAATCAGAAACTACTTGTAGGCACACAACAACAACAAATGAGAACAAAAGATTCTGATCTAGTACTATGTCTTGTAGCCATGCTAGCATTGGAGAGGCAAACTAATACGCACAGGATCAAGTCACATTCAGATTAACAACAAATTATAATGTATTGTTACATCCAAATATGGTCAGTCTTACTGACTTCTTTAAACTAACCCAAGAGAAAACATGCGCAGATTAGCAGCATGTAGACAGGCTCTTGTGTAAGTGTCCAAATTCCCAGGGTGCCAAACATCAACGGATTGATGCAACCACTTAGAGTTTGTGTATTTCTCCTCCAGGAAACTTCAATACCTGCCTTATTCAAACCACCTGCTCTCAAAGCTTTGAGACCAGATCAGTATGTGTTTTACCTCCTAATGATTTGTTTTCTCCTCCCTCCCTCCTCCTCTCCTCCTATCTCTTGCCAGGTGACTCCCCACCCACACCCCCAATTGCTGCCTTCTAAAGGCAGCTTATGATGTAGCCAATTTGTGCATGAACCGTTCTGCAGACAACAACTTGCATCAGCTAGCGCACAACTTATGTTGTAATGGCAGCGTTAAATATGTCCGGACAGAGTCTCACAAAACAGACACTCAATCTAGACAGTTAAAGCCTGTCTTAAATACCATCAGTACAGGTACAGTCTCAGTCCACGTGGGGCAGGTGAGGAGACCAGCAGCCTGAAGGAGATTTGCTCTTGTTGTGAGTTGAGACTGTGAAATAGGGGAAGTCCATGGAATACAGGGGAAAGACTGTGAAGCAGAAGTTGCGGGAACCAGCTTATCATTCAGCAGTGGACTTTCAATAATTAACACTGCCCTCAAACCCTTAATTATGATGAAGCTTTTTGTAACTCCCCAAGCTCCTCATCAACAAACACAAACCTCCAAAATATAGATACAAACATTACAATAGGTTAAGACAAAAAAGCACCATAATTACTGTTGTTATCACAGATCCAGAGACACTAATTGAGGGAGATGCCCCCGAGCACATTACCATCATTTCTCCAGAAGACAGCCTGGAATGCAGTTTTTTAAAAGTAACACATTAGGGCTAATACTCTGTTAGGAACACCCTGTACAAGTAAATTTCCCCTTATGTGTGCACATGTCCTTTTTCAGGTCTGGGGGTTAATATTCCTTTCCTCCTCCTTCTCCATGCTGAAAAGGCCCTGAATCTGCCCAGCCCCATCTATTCCATTCCTTGCAGCAGGCAGGCAGGCTTGGAGAAGCGTTTGGCTACATCCCCAAAGCCAGATGCAAAATGGCGATGCCAGCACAAGATCCTCCAGGCTCCTCCAGGGGTCTCAGGGCTGCTGTTATCATTTTGTGTCTAGCTATGGGGACAAAAGGCTATGGTGAATGCAAAGCATGGAATGGCCAGGTAGGGTGGCTTTAGGGGCTTATCAGTAAGTTTTAGTAGTATATATGGTTCAGCAGAGCATAGATCTGCATACAGATATTTACAACTCACTAAGGGAATCAGTGGTTGAGACCCAGGTGTTATTTATCACACACACACCCAAAGTAACACATTAGTCAAAGGGTGCTGCTTTTATGTACCCTTGTGAAATGTGTCATTGGTGCTAAAACAAAAAAATTCTAGTCCTATAGGTGCTCACCTGCTGCACCATGGACTTTTCAGTCTTAAGACACGCTTTAAACAGGTTTAAACAGTGGCCTTTATTTCTTTGCCCTTTGCTGAAGCTGCGTGCGTCAAAATAGCATGGAGAGACCTCATAGTGGTATTTCGGATACAGAGTCTGGTAAATCAGTCGGTTGAACACCTATCATGGAGAATGCAGGCAGAGGTAACCTTGCACATAGTTAAACATTTATTACATAAAGACCTTCTAGGACTTTTGTTCTGCTACAGCAGAAATAGCTAAGAGATAGAAACTGGTCCATGAGTTATCAATAATGTCATGGCTGAACAAATGAAATACAACAAAAGAGCAAGAGAGATAGACAACTTCTAGCCTATTTGGCTTCCTTTCATATCAGCTGAGATCCTCCATCTCAGATGTAGTTATGAGTGCGTAACTCCATATAATCCCCAAAACTACCTTCACTGCCTGCAGCTGCACCAAGCAATTGAAAGTCTGTTCTGCTGTTCTGCAAGATGACATTTCCAGCCCCCTCCCACCAGCAATTTGCAGAGTAAGAGCAGAAACAGGACCCTGTCACAATTCTCCCTCACACCACAGATGACTGGCGGGAGGGGGCTGGAAATGATGCCCTACTTCACCCTGATCACCAGCAGAACAGACCGTCATCTCTTATTGTGGCTGCTGGTTGTTAAGATAGGGTAGGATTGAGGGAGAGGACACATGAACACTGAGCAGTTACAAATGCATAAGTTCAATGTACATATTTTTAACTGCTCAACGGGACACCAGTCATTGTTTACTAATGCAGCAGGGATACCGCATGGACCCCTATAACGTGATCCTGCTTATGGAGAAATACGTTCAATTAAGGACTTGAATTCAGTTTTTACAAACAGACTAGCACATTTTTGAGTCACTGTTTGAGTGGTACACCTAAATCTGAAAATGCTGCTTGAAATAAGTGCATGTACTTATGTAAAACTGTGCCTCAGTTTCCTCTTTCCAATCTGACAACTGGAGAGGGTCCAGTCTCAGAGGATCCACTTGGAACTACCGAGTTCAGTGTTGGTAATTGCTGTGGAAAATCAAGAGGACTACAGAAAGTACCCATCCATGGAAACTTTGGCAAGTTGGCTGAGGGCTGCATTGCTGACAGAAAGGCTTGTAAGGCTATAGAGATGCAAGCCCAAGTGGAGCAGAAGATGACATCCACAAAAGTGCATACCTTGTCCAAGCAAAAGTCTGGATGCTACAAGCAACATCACCTTTGTTACAGTGGACATAGGGAGGAAAAGAGGAAGCCTGATCAATGTGAGAAACCAGTTTGCAAGCTATTCTTTGTTGCCTCTTGGATGTGTCAACTTAAAGTGCTTGACCCTTCTTGTTCCTCATACACAGTAGCGGGTTTGAGAGATACCAACGAGGAACTGGCAGACAATGAGTGTATTCCTGACTGGGTCAGCCAAGAGTGTACCAGTGAAGGACAAGAGGCAGAGACTATCTTTGGTGGCATTGCAAAAGACTGGAACATTGGACAAGCCTCTTACCAAGGAGGATAAACTAAAATTTAGCTTGTGGTGAACTGAGGGTACACCATCTTAAAGTGTTTATATATGTGTGTGTATAAGTTAATGGATAATAGGGGGGTTTTTTAATATGGCTTTAGTAAAAGTTTGCTTATAGAGTTGAATACACCACCTTGAAGTGTAAATATATCTATGTATCTATCTATATATATATGTGAAGTTACTGTATATTAGGCTTGAGTAGTCTGATATGAGATAAGTTTTGGTTATGTAATGGGGTAATCCTTTATGGTTACTCCAAGGTTTCTATGTGTTCTTCTACAAGGATAAAGTTACTTATACTAGCTAATCTACCCTGGTGGAAGGGCATACCTTGGGGGGTGGGGGTGGATACCTTGTTGGAACAGCCTGAACACAGGTATAGTAGAAAAGTGTTAATGTGCAGTGTATTCTATTAATGGAAATGATATATACATTGTTTATGTTAATTGTTAAAATGTTTAATGCATGTTGATAGATATAGTGATGGTAAGTATGTGTTGAAATGTATGGTGAATGGTTGCTTGCAAATCCTCATTGCTTTTGATGAGACCTGTGTAGAGGTCTCAGCAACGCAATGAAAGAGTAAAGGGGGAGGTCTCTGTGACGAACCTGATGGGAGGGGGTCTTGACAACAGAGCCTCCTTGGCAACTGAGAGTGTTTAAGCTGATTGGCTGGTGAGATGGAACCTTGGATAGCCCAGGGGAGGGGCTGGTGGAAAGAGGAAAATAACGGTTTTTTTAACTGCCTGGGGAGTGATTGAGAGGAGTGTGATTTGTGGTGTGTTTGGGGGAGGTTGGAGATTTGAAGAGCTCTGTGGGAGACAGAACTGAGAAATTGGGTGTACGAGAGATAGTGAATGAATTGAACGGAAGAGAGAGAGAGAGAGAAGAATGGTGTGCTGTTTATAAACATTTCGATACAAGACACATTTAAAGTAACAGTGTTATAATAAATGTTTGAAGTTCTGTGTTCCTTAAAAAAAAAAACACAAATAAGCGCACGTACTGATCTATTCCAAACTCTCCAGATTGTGGTTAAATTTGTCATGCATTTAATGAATTGTAAAAGTCTTCCACTGTTGTTCACTAGGCATCTGTTCAGAAATACCAGGCAGTATCCCACTGAAACCTAATGTGGTGTATATATTGCATTGTCTTTCTGTTAAAAGATCCCCTGTGTGGCATCTGTGGAAATGGCACATCCCATGCTAGGAATTGATTGGAATGGTAGTGAAGCAGTATTTTGTCTGAATAAGGCATGACGGTAGTATGGACATGGAAGAAAGTACAAGAAAATGTTAGAAAATACATTGTGGACCAGTGTCCACACATCAGATCCAGCAAAGAGAAATAAGGAATTAAAGAAATGAATCTCTATTTTTATTGTTCCAGGGATGGGAGGGAGAATATTATGAGGGCCACAAACACCAGCTACTCAAAAGCTGTGACCGTAGCTCCAAAAATATTTTAAGTGACTGAGGAGAGGGGAAGGCAAACCAGGTCTCTAAAAGAATTCCAATATGAGTTTACTTTCTTGCTCTTCAGTTTTATTGTTAGAGAGGAAAGACACAGAAAATTGCATTCCAAAGTCAAGTTCTCTCTTTTTTGTCATATGCCCCTGTACTTACTTTCTCTACCTCCATGACATCATCATTTCACACACATCCCTGTTTCACACATATCAACCAATTGCTGATGTGAAGTGGAGCCACAGTGTCATTGTGCCCAGACAATGTGCTGTGCTATGTTCCACAGGGCTGGAGGACTCAGCGCAAGAGTGGCATTTCAGTAGCAGCATCGTGTCTTTCATAATATCAAGAGCAGAGCAGAGAGTCTTTGGCTCTCCAAATGTTTGGGAACTGCAGCAACTCATAATCCTTTACTGCTGACCAGGGTGACTGGAGCTTCTGGGAGCTGAAATAAAGATATATGAAGGGCCAAATATTCTGTAATCTACACCTTCATGTTGCCAAACATATCACATGTAGTTACATGGTTGATCTTTTAAAAATAAGAAATGAATGTGGAGGCAGTTAACAAAATGAGAGCCAGTGCTCTGAGTGTCGCACTACAGCTCTGGAGAGATAGAATCATAGAATCATAGAAATGTAGAGTTGGAAGAGACCACAAGGGCCATCCAGTCCAACCCCCTGCCATGCAGAAAAATCCTCAAAGCCCTCCCGACAAGTGGCCATCCAGCCTCCACTTAAAAACCTCCAAAGAAGGAGACTCCACCACACTCCGTGGCAGCAGATTCCACTGCCGGACAGCCCTGACCGTCAGGAAATTCTTCCTGAGGTTCAGGTGGAATCTCCCCTCCTGCAGCTTGTATCCATTGCTCCTTGTCCTGGTCTCAAGAGCAGGAGAAAACAAGTCCACTCCCTCCTTGACATGGCATCCCTTCAAATATTTAAACATGGCTATCATGTCCCCTCTCAACCTTCTCTTCTGCAGACTAAACATACCCAGCTCTCTAAGTCTGTCCTCATAGGGCATGGCTTCCAGGCCCCTCACCATTTTGGTTGCCCTCCTCTGGACCTGCTCCAGCTTATCCATATCCTTCTTGAATTGGGGTGCCCAGAACTGGACACAGTATTCCAGATCAGGTCTAACCAAAGCAGAATAAAGTGGTACCAATACCTCCCTTGATCTAGACACCATACTCCTATTGATGCAACCAAGAATTGTGTTGGCTTTCTTGGCTGCCGCATCACACTACTGACTCACGTTCAGCTTGTAGTCTATTAAGACTCCTAGATCCCTTTCACACGTACTGTTAGCCAGCCACGTGTCCCCCATCCTATATTTCTGCATACCATTTTTTCTGCCCAAGTGTAGGACCTTGCATTTCTCTCTGTTGAAATTCATTTTGTTAGCCTTGGCCCAGCTCTCCAATCTGTCCAGGTCCTTTTGAATTTTGATCCTATCATCAGGCGTATTAGCAACCCCTCCCAATTTGGTGTCATCTGCAAATTTGATCAGCGTGCCCTCTATTCCTTCATCCAAGTCATTAATGAAGATATTGAACAGCACCAGGCTCAGGACAGAACCCTGTGGCACCCCGCTAGTCACTTCTCTCCAGGATGAGAATCTGACATTGGTGACCACCCTTTGGGTACGGTCAGTCAACCAGTTACAAATCCACCTGACAGTAGCCCTGTCCAGCCCACATCTTACTAGCTTCTTTGCAAGAATGTCATGGGGAACTTTGTCAAAGGCCTTACTGAAATCAAGATACACTACGTCCACAGCATTCCCTTCAGCTATCAAGCAAGTAACTCTATCATAGAAAGAGATAAGATTAGTCTGGCATGACTTATTTTTGAGAAATCCATGTTGACTTTTTGTAATTACGGCATTGTTTTCTAAGTGATTAGAAACTGACTGTTTGATGATCTGCTCCAAGATCTTTCCAGGTACTGATGTCAGGCTGACTGGGCGATAATTATTTGGGTCCTCTTTTTTCCCTTCTTGAAGATGGGGACAACATTTGCCCTCCTCCAGTCTGCCGGAACTTCTCCGGTCCGCCAAGAGTTTTCAAAGATTATAGCAAGAGGTTCCACAATGACCTCTGCTAGTTCTTTTAAAATCCTAGGATGTAATTCATCTGGCCCTGGAGACTTGAATTCATCCAGAGTAGCCAGGTATTCCTGTACTACCTCTCTATCTATTCTGTGTTGCATTTTCCCCACTTCCTCACCTGCTCCCCAACTGCCAGGTTGAGTGTTTTTATCCTTTTGGGAAAAAACTGAGGCGAAGAAGGTGTTGAGGAGTTCTGCCTTTTTTCTTCCTCCTGTTATTAATTCACCATCTTCCTTGCGCAGTGACCCTATCGTCTCCTTCTTTTTCCTTTTGCTGTGGACGTATTTAAAAAAGCCCTTTTTATTGTTTTTAATGTCTCTGGCCAGCCTAAGTTCGTTCTGTGCTTTAGCCTTTCTGATCTTCTCCCTACATCTCCTGGCTACTTGCTTATAATCTTCTTTGGTGATTTCCCCCTTCTTCCATTTCCTGTACATGTTTTTCTTAACACTTAGCTCAGCTGAGCGTTCTTTAGTCAACCATTCCGGTTTGTTCAGATACCTTCCATTTTTCCTCCTTAATGGCACAGTTTTAGCCTGTGCCTTCAGTACCTCCCTTTTAAAGAACTCCCATGCATCCTGAACTCCTTTCTCATTGACTATTCTTGACCACGGGATTTCAGCCAGCAGCCCCTTCAGTTTACAGAAGTCTGCTTTTTTAAAATCTAAGACGAGTGCCTGGCTACACTTGTCTTCTCTTCCCCACTGAATGTCAAATTCTAATAGGGTGTGGTCACTCTCTCCTAAAGATCCAACCAGTTCTACGTCATTAACAAGGTCTTCCCTGTTGGTCAGGATCAGATCCAGAATATTTGATCCCCTTGTTGCCTCTTCCACCTTCTGGACCATGAAATTGTCTGCAAGACAAGCAAGAAACTTGCTGGACCTTGCCGTCTTTGCAGAGTTTGACTGCCAACATATATCCGGGTAGTTGAAATCTCCCATTATTACTGTATCTCTCCTTTTTGAATGTGCAGTCATTTGGTCTGGGAAAGCGCCATCGAGGTCCTCAGTCTGGCTTGGAGGTCTGTAGTAAACCCCCACTATAATATCCCTATTGTTTCTCGCTCCCTTAATTCTTACCCAGATGCTCTCGACCTGGCTTCCGGTGTTCAAGTCCTGGATCTCTTCACAGGTGAAAACATCCTTGACATATAAGGCTACTCCTCCTCCTTTCTTATTTGGTCTATTTCTACAAAATAGGCTATACCCCTCTATTCCTACATTCCAATCATGAGACTCATCCCACCAGGTCTCAGTGATGCCTATCAAATCGTATTTATTTTGTTGTACTAGGAGTTCAAATTCATCTTGTTTGTTTCCCATACTCTGTGCATCAGTGTAGATGTAGGACTACAGGATTCAGATCCCCACTCCACCATGGAAACCCACTGGGTAACCTTTGGCAAGCCATACTCTCTCAGCTTCAGAGGATCATAGAACAAATCTTGCCAAGAAAACCCAATGATAGTTACTTAGGGTCTCCATCAGAAATGACTTGAAGACACACAACAACAACACATATTAATAAAACACACAAATCCCTTGTTACAGCTGTTCCACTGACCACCATTCTGTTTCTGGCACAATTCAGAGAGTTGCTTATGACCTATAAACAGAGGTGTATCTAGAGTGGGACAACTGGGGCTTGGGCCTGGGGCACCAAAGCCCAGGGGCATCCTCCTGCCCACTGCCACCCACCATACCTCCCCAACCTGCCACTGCCCCCTCACACCTCCCCCATGCCTGCTGCCACCCCATACCTCTCCTGTGCCCACCGCTACCCCCCGCACCCTCGCCACTGCCCTCCGTGCCTGCTGCCCTCCGTGCCTCCCCCATGCTCAGTGCCACCCCCCTGCACTTCCCCCATCCCCCTGCCGCCCCCATGCCTGCCGCCAACCCACCGCTCCCCACCCACCCACTTGCCCCTGCCTCCCTCGTAGGGGTCCTTCTTGGCCCGGAGCAGAGGCAGCAGCACCTGGGGCGCAACTTCCGCACTTGCCCCAGGCCCTGCTGAGCCCACATACGCTACTACCTCTAAAGGTCCACATGTCTCCCATTCAAGTTGTCTGTATTCTCCTTTACGAGCCTGCCTCTGTTTTAAGATTTTCAGGGGAGGCCCTTCTCTCCTCCGCTTTCGCAATTGCAATTACATTTGCACTGAAAAATGCAAAGAGTTTTATGGCATCTCAAAGACCAGTTCTGTTATGGCCTAAGTTTTCATGGACACAGTCAGCTTCATTAGTGGCAAGACCTTTATTTGTATGTTTACACCACAAGCTGTTCAACAGCAACTCCCATCACCATGGATTGTGCCTGTTTTTAAAAGAAAGGCCTCTCCTGGGCCTAAAATGTGGGGAGGAGGGGTAAACATGGCAAAATTGTTCCCCTTATACCTCCTAGAAGGCATTTGGGGCAAAACAATTGTTTTGAAAAAAAAAATTGACTACCATGTGCTTTGCCTACCCCTATTGTAAGGGATATGCTTATTTTGTCATGAGGGGGAAAAGATTCAACTATCCACAGGCAAAATCTGCAAAGGAAAAATCATGGTTCTTGAATCTACAGCTCCGCAACTTGGCCATGCACTGAGTGGTGGGACACTGAATTGCAGACCGCGGGAGACAGCAGCCTAAAGCTGCAGCCTGTGACTCAAGCCTAACTCTGTTCATTTGTTCTACACTTGCTGTGTTTAGTGACAATCCCTGGTGTCTCATTTTGCACACCCTGCTGGTATTACTTGGCTGACAGTATTTGCTGTACGGTGCATAGTGAACCACTGACACATGGTCACGAAAAAAGTCTGGCAGCACCAGGGCTAGAGCAACTACACGCCAATCACGGGGAGTGTTTAGTAAGCCCACAAAGGATTCTGGAAATCCCCAGGATTAGCAGCTTCTCACAACCATTATTGCAAGCAGTAAAGTAAATCCACAGCTATAGCCTGACCCTGTGTACCTAAAATCCACCTAATTCAGTCACGGCGTTGATTGAGTTCACGTCATCTTAAGCCAGAACTGAAAGTGCCAAGCACCAAGTCTGCCAGAGGAACAGTTGACACAGGGAAATAAAATGAATTGCAACATTGGCTTTTCATCTTTAAAACTGCTTTCAATATTTATAAAAAAGGGGGAGGTGTCAGGTGTTATGTCTCCATTGTGAATTCATGTGTACTGTTCTATGGCAGGGGCCTCCTGACTCGAAGGCCAGGATTGGCCCTGCCATTAGACAGAGTGGGGCATGTCCTTATGATGGCAAATGTTATACAGAAAGGAGGGCAGCCCCTCCTAAGTCCCTTTGTCATTTCCATCTGTTAGAAAACAGAATATAGTCAGCCCTCCACATTCACACATTTAACTTTCACAGATTTGATAATTTGTGAGTTTCTCCAACCCTTGTCCCCCTCTACCTCAATCACTTCTTTTCCAGGGGAACCTTCTCAGTGGCTCTGATGAGGCCATGTCACCCTTTTAAAACCCACCTCTGGTCTTTTTGTTCCTCCACCAGCTACTGCCTGGCAAGCTAAGGATGGCTCACAGCCTTATTTCTCAGCACCACAAACCCCCTCCCAGTGCCCCATACACACCCAGAGAAGGAGGTGGGCAAGATTCTCCTTTCCTTCTCCTTTCCCTGACCTAGGTTGGATCCTGGGTGCCTGTTCTCCCCACCATGCCTTGGCCCCCTTCCCACAGACACACAAACACACATTTTTATATTTTCGCCCCCAACCCTACTAAATGTGGAGGGCGGACTGTGATATGTGCCTTGCAGTCTACCCTACCAACGAAGCTGATGGCCTTAGATACAGTGGAGGATGTTGTGCCATTTTCAGTATGGAAGAAACATTCTGCTGCTCATGCAGCAGCTTACTGCCCAGGATAACAAATTTCAACCATCTCTGCTGTAGACTGACGCCACAAATATATCCACAGAGATATAGCAGTTTGATAGCAGTTTAGCTGCCATGGTTTCTTCCAATATGGTCCTGAGATATACAGTCTGGTGAAGGGTACTTGGAATTCTGTCCTAGAGACTTCTCAGACAAACGTGAGTGGAGAAGAGCTTTCTGGCTGTCTGAAAACCTCTCCAAACTGTCTATCCCACGATTCCATAGGATGAGAGCTATGACATTACAGTGCTAACAAATTGCTGTAACAATATAAGGTAAATATACCCATAGATCTTACAGAGCTCTATTGCCCTAGCTATAGAATGTTCTTCACGCACATATTTATCTAGGCCAGATGAAGTCTGCTCAATTTTCCTCTTCTTTTAATAACACCTAGGAGAAACAACACATTCTCCTATTGCTTCAGTCCATTGTGTTCTTTAATTATTGTCCATTTGTATTAGTTATTACTTAGTTATTAAAACAATTTGAAATTGACAATCTGTCACCCTTGCAGATACTAGTGTATAAATTATTAATGAAATGATAGAAACACCATTAACACACCGTGATAAAACAATGTTAAAACCAGCAAACCGAAGAAATCAATTGAAATACCAGAATAAACAAAAAAGTTTTGAGTCAGTGCTGAAAACCATTGCAATATATCATTGCTAATCACACATCTTTGGGTAGGATATTCTGTAGCCATGGAGCCACAACTGAGAAGGCTCTCTCTCCCCTTCATGTCAGTGCATCATATTGCTGAGAATGCTGGAAATGAGTCACTGCCCAGTATAGAGTATAGGAAGAGGTACTTCCTGTATTGGAAGAGGTACTTCCTTGCACAGGTACACTGTGGAAGTAGATAAAGAGAAACTCAATGCCAGCACAGCGACACACTTTATAGCATTCTACTAATATGAGGACTCAGAAATGGGCTTCAGCACTCCCTCATGAGGTTTTCCCCGGCAGGCAGGGCTACCTTCAGCCTAGGCACTATATATTTTAATCCCCTGGTCTCTTGAAAGTGATGGGCTGAATCGTCAGGTTAATGAGAAGTTTGGTTTTAAGAAAACCTCTTGGGAAAACATGGGTCAAAATGCTAATGGAAGATGTGTGGTTACATTCATTATAAAAGGGCACCTGCCAGTGTCCATTTTGTGAACTGGCACATTGTTTTCTCTCTTACTTATGACAATAGAAAGTGAGATGCTGCTTTAAAAGCTCAAGATGCAACAGAAAGCTGTCATCTTGCAAAGAGGGATTCTTCAGCAGGCCATCCTTACCAGTGAATATTTTTTTAAAAAAAAAATAGAACAAGTCGTGCTGGAAAAGGCAATCATCCAGCACTCAGCAAGAATGAACTTGATCTATGTGTACCTCTCTGAATGCTTTTGGACTGCAACTTCTTCCTGTCCAAGCCAGCATGTTCATTGGTGAGGTATCATGGGAGATGCAGTCCATGGGTCACATGTTCAACACTGCTACTTTAGGAAGAAACCATTTTGTGCAGCCTTTGACTCCTGTTTGCTGTTTTGTTTTGTGTTTTGTGGTTTTTTTGTCCTAAAGATGAGAGAGCAATCATCACTTCAGATCAATTAAGAGAGTCATCAGAAAGGCTTTTCTTCTGAGCATGTTCTAATCTTGTGTTTGCATTCCTTTCCAGGGATATATAAAGGACACTGTTTTCGGATCAACCACTTCCCTGAAGACAATGACTATGACCATGATAGCTCGGAATACCTTCTCCGTAAGTGAGATAATCAGACTGATTATAGTCTATAAACACCTGCTTAAACAGGTGTTGGAGGCATGGACTGGAGTTGCTCGGGATTTGTATTTTTTTTGGTATAATTCAATTGGATGTAGTATGTGGATTTAAGATGCGCGGTGATGCTCTTTATCTAATATTAGCAATCTGGATCCAGCAGACTTTGAGATTCTAATTTAGTCTTCAAAATTCTAATACAAATTCATACTGGAAAGGCATAAAGGGAGAAGAGAAATTGAATGTTTTGGATTTTGCAGCCTGCCAACAACACAGGCTGCCGTGGATGCTCTTTCATACATTTATATCAGTGGAGAATAAAAAGTGAAACAGAATGATGTTCAGGACAACTCTAATTTGAATATTAAATGGAGGATAGTTGCAGATGTGTTCTGTGACCAATAAAGGCAAATAATCCATCCCATCTTCTTAAGTGCTTAAAATTATGTGAAAGGTTGACATGTGATCTTTGCCTTGCCTGTTTACCTTGTCTCTCGTCATTTAAGTCTAACTAATGAGAGCAAGATGTTAATTAACAATACTGTGTTCTCTTGGAGATATACACTTCGATGAGAGAAGATATATTCTGTGTTGATGTAGGTCTATGAATATTTAAGTATACAGGCACTGACATTCAGACCATAACATGCTGTGTCACAATATTGAGGATGTCTTGGTGATGACATAAAGTACAGAGATGAGGGACAATTTCCGCCTTAGGTCACTGATCTTTATGAATGCTTGAAAAAAAGAATTATGTGCCTTCCTTATGCTCTCAATCCTTTCAGGAGTCTTCAGGATTCAAGATTAAGGGAAAGGGGAAAATGTAATTTAAAGCAGAGTGTGGGGAGAGAATAGATTATTTTGGCTGTGGACACTGTGATAAGCGCCACACATTCCACTCCATAATGGTAGCAAGAACTGGAGAGTGGATCTGTCATTTACTCACAATTGAAGGTACTGTTCATGTAAGGAAGAAAACAGCGTTTAGAAAATTAGACTTTCCATAAGTCCTGTATTCCATTCTTCAGCTATGAGACCCAATTGTCAGTTGATAATAGTGTTCATTTTACACAATGGGAGAACAGTTACCTTTCATGCTAAGCATTCAGACTGTAGTCAGATTGATACTAGCTCAACATAGGGCTTTTGTTCAGTGAAACCCAAGGGAAAAACTGAAATTTCAAATGATCAAATTCTGATAACAACACATGACAGTATATTTATCTAACAAAGAGGCAAATGTCCCGCTATTGTCACTGAACAAGGGGATACACTCAGCACAAGGCTGCTGCCCAAAATGGCAATCTTGTGTAGAGTTCCCTGCATATCATTTCGCCTTTCCCATGCTGCCTTCCTAACCCTGCCTGCATCAGCCAGTAATTTAGAATAGAGGGCACAGAAGTATACAGTATGATAATATCATGACACTGGTGAGTTACCTGGAAACATTATGGGAAAGGCAAGAATTTGATGCAGGGCCAGGCATTTCGTTAGACTTCCCCATGTTAATATCTAGTTCCATCCACAATTTACAAGTTTTGCAATATTTTGCAGTGGATTAAAAAAAGAATCTGTGAAACTCATTTAATAAAAGAGAAATGATGAGATAAAACAAGTGAATGTGAATGTTATGGAGAACAATGAACCTTTCTTTTTCTTTCTTCAACTTGTAAGAACGGTTGTCTGTCCCTTGCTGTGCTTAAAGTGATGAGAGTCAGTAAGAACATCTAGATAGGTAAGAAGATCTTCAAGTGCTCGCTTGGAGTGGAGTTAAGGGAGTGAAGTGGCTACGTTCATGGCTGATTGTTTCAGAACAGAAGAAACACAAGGGGTCTGTGAGCGTTCCAAAAGGATTTCTTCAAACAGGGTAGACAAAAGCCTCACTACATATTGCTTTAAAGATATAACTGACCACTATATTTCTCCTGCTATTTTATACAAAATTAAATGCGGAGAGGCCAGTCCAAATTGGGACCATGGTAGAAAATCATGGGGGCTTAAAAAATTTGAGCTTCATGTATGGTCCTAATCTCAATCAGGTCCATTGTGTCTGCACTCTTTTTACTAAAAATAGCCTTGTGCCTTTGAACAGGGGAGTTCTCCCCCCACTTTGGTAATGCAAATTGCAGGCATTGAGGCCCTGATCCAGATTGAGCCCACAGCAGAGGACAGAGTGTTAAATCCCTCCTCCACCTCCTACTTTAGTATCTGGATCAGGTACTCTGTTTACTTCTGAGTAAAGAAAAAAGACATAAGCCTTTCCGCACTACACTGTTATAGTGCTATTATTCCGCCTTCAGCATCCTGTGGACTCCTAGGGTTTACAGTTTAGGGAGGGACCCTTAGAATTCTCAGCCAAAGAGCTCTTTGCTCTCAGTGAACTGTATTTGGTGGTGCTGCAGGGAAGCAAAGAAGTTCTGGGAAACTTGGCACGATAAAATTCAAGAAACAATGAAGGTAAAATTTCCACTGCTACCAGAACTTTATCTACTTAATACGACAGACTGTTTACATAACTAAATAAATCTCAAAAGAAAATCTTCCTTTTTTAAAAAAAGTCATTTTATTAAATTTCACAAATAAAAACAAACATTTTTTCCCTGTTGTTATTCCATTGTGTAATTTTACTTGATTCTTCCAAACTGATCCAGATTTCTTTTCAATGTCACTTTACATAGTTATATCCTTGTACTGCTTTACCATTTATCATGTCGGTACATTGCATTTCATTTTCCATTTATCGCTTCATGATATCAACAATACTATCTCAATTACCTTTCTACATAATACCATGAAATACAGACTTCTTTATTACGTCTCCCTGCCAAATACCACAATTTGCCATTCTTTCTGAATTTCATCATCTGTTTTCCCTTTAAGTCTCTGAGAACCTATATCAGCATTTTTATTTTCCATAAAAGTTCCCCACCATTGATCAACTGTAGGTATTCTCTGTGTTTTCTTCCTATACATGATTACAGCTGCTAGACTTTGCTATGCCCAAGTATGGAAAATGAAAACCTCTCCCAGTATAGAAGATTGGTTGCTAAAATTGTATGATATAGCAGAAGCTGATATAATTATGAACTCATTAAAAGATAAAACAAAGAAGAATTTTACTGAAAAATGGAATATGGTATTCCCATTATGGGAATCATATTGGGGTAAGAATGCTACTGTAAGTTGGAAAGGAAAGGACAGTGGAAGTTAATTATGTATAAAGAAGGGAAAAAAAGGGAGAAAAAGGGAAAGAAAGAAGAGAAAAAGAGGAGGGGAAGGAGAATATATATATATATATACTTTTTTATTCTCTCACTGAGGATTTTCTTTTTACTTTTGGGACGCCACTAAAACAGAAGTGACACAGGACTTAACTCTGATGTGACTGAAACAGAGTTAACTAATATAAGAGATGGTTAAGACATCATCAGTTGTAAAAATAATGTTAAAACCAACTTTGTGGCTAGAAGAGGCTGGATGAAATATAAAATGATTTTATTTTAATACTGTTATGACTCTCTAATGATTTAATGATTCTGTAGTTCTGTATTAGAAGGCAAGATATAGACAGGTAAACACTTTCTTCTTGAGGTTCGGAAAATGGGGTGGGGGGAGGGTTAGCAGAAGGAAACGGTAAGGAATATTTGTAAAATTCCATTTTTCTTTTTTTTATAAAAATGGAATATAATGGTACTGAAGAGGGTAAATGATATAAGACACGGATTAATCCTTGGTTAAAAGTTCAATTAATACATTTATATTTATCGTTAAGATTTTACATATCCGATATCGTTACCTTGATACCTACACAACTTGTTAAATGACTAATAATATGACATTATTTGATAATTTTGTAATGCCATTCCTTTCAATTGAACATTATCATTTTGTGATTTTTCTTTTGTTACATTTTGTATAATTTTGTTTTCTTTTTTAAAAAATTAATAAACAATACAAAATTTAAAAAAAAGAAAATAATGTACCTGAAGACAAAAGACAAAATTATTTTGATGTGCTACACCAGTGTAGTACTTATTTCAGGCGTTGTGCAAAGAGGCATCCAGTACCTTCTTGTGCAACATTTTTGGCCTGGCTTTACAATAGGGAGGAAGGAATGGCTTTCAGCCTTGATTGGGTGGCAAAGACTCCTCCTTCTTTCTCGTGTGCCCAATATGCCATAGCCAGTTAGCAGCCAGGAGGTGCAAAACTTCATCAGTGAGCCATCTAGATGGCACGGCGCAGTAAGGTTCATGGAGGTAATTTTACAGTCTGCCAGTGTTCAAGTAGTTTCTTGCCCAAAACATGATGATTGCATGTACATTGATGGTGAAGGTTCAGGAAAGAGATTTTGGAGCCAAAAGGAGGCAGAGAATTCAGTGGAAAAGCTTCCGTTTGCAGCAACAGTGAGGAAAAACACTAAAGTGTACAAAGGAAGGGATAGAAGAGAAAATTTCAAACATTTCAACGCCCGTAAACAAATTGGAGATGTGGCCATGTTTGAAACAAACTTTACAAATCTGGTCACATCATTAAAAAAATGTAAATCTTGAAATGTTTAGAACAATAGCAACAAAATGAATTTTAAGAAGCAGTGAATTACGGGTAGCTTAATTAGTAGGAAAACCTGATTGGCTGACTTGGCTAAGAGTTTGTAAGGGTATCACATCTCTCTGCCTGCATCAGAAGATCTAAGAACTTCTGCTGTTCTGCTTCATCGACACCAGGAAAGAAAATGTATTCCTCTCTGGCATCAATTGGTAACTAGCAACTGGGTTCCCACTGCAGTTGGTAATCTATACCAACTGATACATCTAAGCAGATGATATACAGTACCTGCCCCTCAAGCCTTTTCCATTATTTTCTTCTGATCTCGCTTTCCTTCATTCATTTCCTACCAACTGTTCTGTGGATTCTCAGTAAGATCCATCAACAACCCTTACTTTTTTGTTCTCTGTGAAGCAGCTGGACATGGCATTTGCTTTTGGTAGATAGAGGGATCCTGATAAAGGCTTACAAGGCATGGTGGCAAGAGCAGAGACGTTCTAGATTTGACCTCACTTAACTGAATCATGAATATCTGAAATATGTGCCATGTGTTCATGGCAAACCATGATTAGAACTACCCGATACCTTTTTCAAAATCTACTTAAGCAGTAGACACTGATCATCACAGCTAGCGAATGATGTTTCGTTGCCTGAGTCAGAGCAGCAGCTAACATCCAACAAGGGCAAGATGCATAGCACCCAAAGCCAGCCAGGTTATTTTGGCACATAAGGCAGAAAATAACACACACACACACACACACATCCTCATTCCTGGCAGTAAAAAAAAAATACAGTAATGACAAATAGAATGATTAAAAATTTGCTGTCATTTCTTGACAAGCAAAATGTGATGGCCAAGGTGGATGCCTCACTCCGCCTAATGCTAGGGCCAGCCCTACTGATCACATTATTTCAATCCTTTCTTTTTCCAGTCCTGTATCTCCTGCTCAGGATTTGCACTGTAGGAACAAAATGCTCTGATAAAGACGTCAAGTTGCCCTGCCTTTTTTACCATCTGTGCTTCTAGCTACATAAATCATAAATGACAGGAGCTGCTATGGTTCCTGTGTGCGCCAGAGCACAAATATGGCCTATTCCATCTTTCATGCTAAATGCATGCCCTGTGATCCTTACAAAAAAAATATATAATCTTCCCTTGCCTATATTAGACCACTTATTACCATCCTGAAATGTATTCATTAGGGTACAATATGATTTCAGAGGCAGCCTGAGTGAAAGAGCTGATGCTGGACATGATGAAAAGTGAGTCCAATTTCTCATCTTGATTGTAGCAGGTGCAACTATACTGGAAGCAATCTTCATTCACTTGTGATGTTGGCTGAAAATATTGAGGTATCAGAGTCTGTAGTTAGCTTATGTCGTTTGCATGTCCCAGTGGGCTGGGTTGATGGCTAGCCTTAATCACTGCTGTAGTCTGGAAGGAAATGGAGGAGAACACACAGCTGCCACAGTCTACCCCAAATACATAGTATATCCCATCATTAGGACCTTCGCTGGGCCATGATTTGCCCACACTGCTTTGTTTGGGAAACCAATGTTACACAGCAGTTTTCAGAAGGAGCTGGCTGGGGCCAGAGTGCCATCACAGTGAGTAGTCAGGGCAGAATGGACAAGCTTTTGGGGAGTCCATGTGGATTGGGAATCCTCGCAACTTCTCATATTGGTCTCATGAAAGTGAGTTGCATGGTTGTAGTCATTCTCATGAAAGATTTGATTCTGGGACCCATGGATCCCTTTCAGGAAGCACCTGGTTCCATCCTGCCACACTCTTATCACTAGAGCTTTCTTATTTTTATTTATAAAGTACCTACAAATGCTAGGTATTACACAAAAATTAAAAAGAGAGAGCTTGCCCACAGACTCACAATCAAAAACGGGTTCCATTTCTTATGCAAACATTTTGACAACAGTTTTAATACTTTGGGAGGGGCAGTTGTTTTCTTAGTATATTTTGTCATGACTGGAATATTGAACACAGCAAAGCCCTTATTTTACAGATTTCTAACAAATATAAACAATAAAGAATCCATAATTGATAGTAGAAGGAAACACGGTGCATCTTTCACTCTAAACGAGAATGGATTTGCCCCATCCTCCCCCCAAATTTTATTGACACTTTTGTAATACTGATGATGATCACAGAGCCTGCAGTTCTGGTATATGTACTTCCTGTGGCTGAAATTCCTAGCACAATGGCTTTTGACATACAAGTGAATAAGACGACCAAGTGAACTCAGTTCAATAGAAAATCCAGTGAACAGCATTCAGAATCTGAATGCATCAGATGATACCTTAGAATATTTGTTTCATTCTTAAGATCAGCCTTCAGCAAACTAGTGCTTTGGTACGTTGGAGTATACTTCCCATGATACCCAAATAGCGTAGTCAGTGAGGATGGTAAGAACTTTACTACAGTTGGTCTGGAGAGCACCATATTGCAGAAGGCTGAACTTCAGTACAGGGTAGCATCCAAGAAATTACACCCAAAAGAAAACATATCACGACTAGAATAAGGATAGCTGCATAGGTCATATTTTGCGGATTTAGAATTTAAATTTACATTTTAAATGTTTGTGCTTTCAACATAGTTACTACATGCGGGTGTAAGAATATTATACCTGGCTATGGCACTAAATCCCATCTGATCTTGGGTGCTAAGCAAGGTCAGCCCTGGTTAGTACTTGGATGGGAGACTGCCAATGAATGTCAGCTGCGGTTGGCTGTAGTTCAGACATAAACCCACTGTGTGAGTGTTCCTTGCCTACGAAAACCCTAAGAAATTCATGAGGTTGCCATAAGTTGATAGGAAATTTGCAAGCGTGTATACATGCAAGGCTGAATTCCAGTGAACACTTTCCTTGGAGTAAACACAATCATAGTAGGCTTTACCTGTGAGTAAATGTAAACATGTGGGTAAACATGTATAGGATTGCACTGTAGAGCCAAGAAGGTATTTGAAAGATTTCAGTGTAATTTTAAACATGCCGTGTTACATACATCTCAGTCATACCTGTGGGATGATGAATTTTTGAGATACACAGGATTTCAGTCTCTCTCTCTCTCAGTCTCTCTGACACACAAACTTCATCCGTGAGCTGAATTCCTCTTCATGTCTGAAATCTACTTCAGAGTATTCATTTTTCCAACCATTATGTTCACTTCCACTGAAGCTTTCCACACAGCCAACATTAATTCAAATTCAGGTCAGGTGCGTGTCCTCTACATCATTGGTTGACTTTGGACACTGCCTGCTGGAAGAGAACAGTTTTACGCATGGCTAAAATGGAAGCATGACGGGTAAGGGGAGGCTAATGGAACAGTGCTGTATAGTATGGCCTGATTGCCTCTCACCTGTAAAGCACGGGGGCATTCTCTTTGTGTGCCAAAGATTCCAGCTGTCTTTGTGTGGAGTCAGAAAAGACTCCTGCCTTTTGCCTTGGAAAGCCACTGTCTCTCAGTGCAGACAGTATTGAGCCAAATGGGCCAGTGTAGGGGTGGCTGGTGGCTTTGCTGCTGTGATGACAAGTTCACTGTTGGGTTTACGCCACTCCTCCTGCAGCTGCCCCAAGTCATACAGAAGGTCTGGTGGTGGTGGTGGTGGTGTTGGTGGTGGACCCTGGGCCTTCAGAGGTTCAGCACTGGTAGAGTTCGAGTACAAATCAGAGCAGCTGTGGGAGAAGCAGCAGGAAAATCAAGCATAGTTTCACTGCCCCTGCAGAGCCACTAGCTTTCCCAGGCCAGTGGTCTGACTCTATGATAACATCCCTACTGAAGCAGTTTTAAAGAAGATAGCTGTGTTAGTCTATTTTGCTATAAAAAAGGGAAAGACAAAGAGACAAGGGATCTAATCAAACCTTTGGAAGTAAGCTCCCTATCACACTACATTATCGTGCTGTTCCACTTTCAACCTCCTGTGGAATTCTGGGGATTGTAGTTTACTGAGGCCAAAGAGCTGTCTGGCGGAGAATTCCAAATGCCTCTCCCTAAACTGTAAGTCCCAGGATTCCTTGCAATGTTGCCATCGCAGTTAAAGTGGAATAATAGCATTACAACAGTGTAATGTGATAGGACCCTAGGTGATATATACAAAATGAAGGGTAAAGGGAGTGTGAAACATGAATAGAAATGCAAAAGATACCACTATGTTGATGGGATGACAGGCACAGTCTTAATTATGGCAGTAAAGAGTAATTAAAGGAACAAAAGTGAGTGACAGGTTTTGCTTACAAGTGTAGATAGACAGATGAATATAGGTCCAGTAAATAAAAGTCTTGTTAAGTGTATTAAGATAATACTTATCATCCCATCACCCCAGCAAAATGTTTTGTGTTCCCATTATCCTTCACACTCCCCTCCCCTTCTGCTCGTATGTATATCTGTCTGTGCAAAGAAGCTTCATTCCATGCATCTGATTTAGATGGATTGTGTCCATAAAAGCTTACACCAAAATGAATCAACTGGTCTTCAGGATGCTGCTAGATCCCTTCACTCCCACTTTCCTTTCTCTGTCTGTTGGGAAATCCTCATTTCACTTGCCTACCAGGTTGATTATATCCAGTAAACATGAGAAGATGGTATTGAAAATGTGTACAAAGTTCATAATGAATATTTTTTTGTTAACAAACACTGTCAGATGTAGCAGATACCAGAAGAGAATAAATAAAGCATAAAACAGTCCTTTTGTCAAGATAGCCTATGGTCATTTGATGTCATGTACTGGATGGCCCACAATCCACAAACACACTCTGAAGTTTCCAGTAGTTGTGTTTTTTTAATCAATGGATTAACATGAGGAACAGCAGCACACTTCCATAGAAGTTGCTGAAACTGATAGGAGCATAGCTCTTTTATAGGTTACCCATACAGATTTAAGCATGGAAAACCTTCCTTGGTTATGTCACATGACTGATGCCCCCAACACTTTCCCAGGTCAGTGCCTATCTCCAAACAACTTGAATGTTGTTAACCTACCTACATGCCTTCCCCAGTTATCTCTACACCATCTCTTTCTCATAACAACCCAGCACCAGGCAGTATTCACTTTCCACATTTCCGGCTCGCCCCTCATCCATCAGATACAAAGTAACAGCATGTGATCTGTTAGATACAATGTAGCAATTAGCAGTGGTTAACATATGGGATACATGGGCCCTTTCCGCATGGACATGGCATCCCAGGCATGTCCTTCTGCAAGATGTCATCGCGGTCCTGTCCTTCTCATGTCACCAGCCGGTGCAATCACAGGATAAATAATTGACAGATTTTCTACATCAATGACCCCGATTGCATGATGCTCCTTCACTTACCTGCCATGCGGAAGGGCCAGCAGCGTGATGGAGGGACTTTCTACCCCAGTGCAGCATGGGAAAGAGCCCAGCTGCACTGCAGAAGGAAAAGGCGTGTCCCTCACACTCCCTTCTGCAGGGAACTAGCCCGCTGTGGAGGGAAGCATTTCCGTTGCACTCCCTTCCTGCCAAATCCGCTGCCAGGATCACGGCCACAGGCTGAGGGAATAATGTAAGGTGCAGAAAGGGCCATAGTAGCCTTCAGCAATGGTGGCATACATTCCAAGCATCTTGCAAAGCATATCCATTCAAAAACCCATTCCACTATGCCTCTTCCCTTGCTTCATGCTCCCCCACTCCTTCTGGCAGGGATGCCTTGCGACCTGACATTTGGGGCCATTTGAAAACGCCCCTGGTCCTGTTTTATACAGCATATTTTACCCTGGGAAGCTGAAGTGAGATAGCACTGCCACTTAGCCCCTGGGGATTGTGAACCTTCCCACGAGCCCTGGACTGAGGCAGTTCTCTTGAGAATCAGAAAGCATTTATTGAAGTAATTGCAGTATATCCTTTAGGGTAACAGAGGGAAAGATGCCAATTACCCTGTGATAAATCTTCCAAAAAGAAACTGTGAACAAGCAAGAGAATATCCTCAGACAGTTGATCTCTTGTGCTATGGTCGAATTCCTAGGTTTGAAATTTTATTTTATCTCATCCTACAAAGGCTGCTGTGTTGCCCTCTGCCAGCCTTTCCAGTAGGAGCAATCCTCTCTTTTTCTTATCTTTGTCTCTATCCAATGTGTTGGCTCTTCTTCAGTCACTTCCATTTTCTTTGGCTTTCACTTTTGCCCTTTCAGCCCCTTCCTCTCCAGTGCCCCCACAACACCATTGTTAATTTCATTGAGGTGGGAGAGGGAGCTGGCCTTCAGGGAAAAAAACACACACACACACACACACACGAAGACTGGGTGGAATTCTGTGGGTGAGAACAACAGGATTTTGTATCAGTCATCAAATTCTGTAAATGAATGAGGGACAAAAGATTCTTAAGTGCTGTTCACAAAGGGGTTGGCGGTGGAATCAAATACTGCTTATAAGTGTCTTGTAAACATCTTTCTAGTTAAAAGCTAGGGTGAGTGTTCCACATGTATAATTTCAGCACAGGAGATGAGTAAGTGAGGTGGGGCAGATTCCAGGATACCTGTCATATAGGCATTGGGCTTAATTATCCAAATTTGCATGTATCAAGGGGCTGCTTGTAATGCTGCCTATGTGGCATTACACAGCCAGTAGCCTGCTCATACATTTTTCATTGCTCTTCCCTGCATTAATTTGTGGGTTATTCTCTATAACCTCTTTAGCTAGTAGCCTGTCAGAATATGTTTCCACACACAGTGGCTTTGGAAAGCTGATTATGGTAATAACTCCAAATTGCCTGGCAGAAATTGCAAAACATGTAAGAAAAAGTAAATGGAATCCATATTGCCTTTGTGCTTTTTTTTTTTTTTTTTTTTCTACACCCATTACTCGGGGTCCCAGTCTCTACTCCAAGCATTTATCCAAAGACAATAACATTATATCAGGCTTTTAAAGCTTGTACTTGTATTCTTCAAGCATTATTTTTCGGGTTGCTTTTATAATTTTGCTGATTTAGCTCCTTTTAATGCATTCGTCATTATGGCATTTTTAATATTTTGTTCTAAGCTGCCCTAATAATGTGCTTGAGGAGCTCAGTGTAAATCTTAATAATAAATAAATTGTCACCTTGTATAGGGTGTTGACAATAGGCTTTCTAATTGCCACAGAATTAAATTTGATAAAACAGTTGCAGAACTGATTGTCAGGGTGGCTGGGCTTCTTCTAGCTTTTTCCCTCTCTTTCTCTCTCTCAGGCATCGTCCGTGCCTCCAGCGTATTTCCTATCCTAAGCACAATATTACTGTTACTGGGAGGGCTCTGCATTGGAGCTGGAAGGATTTATAGCAGCAAGAACAACATCATCCTCAGCGCCGGGATACTTTTTGTTGCAGCAGGTAGGTGATTCTCACGCAATCAACTTTTTCATCTTTAATTTTCAAACTGCTGTTCTGGGGAGGGTGGGGGAGCTGATGGTCCAGAAATAGTATCAGTGAACGGATTGGCTTTTCAGAGTCAGTGTAATTCTGTCAGCAGCAAAAGAACGGAGTACACTGGTACTTTTCTCCAATTTTCTGTTCCATCTATTCTCTCCAATGCCCCTTCCCACTCTAGTCTGGTGGCACTGGGGACTGTAGGAGGAAGAACAGATGAAAAATTGTTCCACCCCTTCTACTGGACCACAGATCTTTTCTTATATATTGGGAGATCTTCTGATTGTGGAGAGGGAGATCTCTATCTAACCACATATTTTTGTCATGCCCTTCTTTCAAGAAGCTCAAGCAAGTATTGGTGGCCTAACCCCCTCCTGTGGCTCTCCAAGGCTATTTCCATACTAGACTGTTATAGTGCTATTATCCCACTTTCAGCATCCTGTGGAATCCTGGAGTTTGCAGTTTAGGGAAGGGCCTCCAAGGCGCCTCTCTAAACTGCAAACCCCAGGATTCCACAGGATGTTGAAGGTGGCATAATAGCACTATAACAGTTTAGTACGGAAATGGTCCTACATTGCCCTGTCTTTTTTCACAACAGCTAACATTACACTGTACAAGTGTAATGCTCAAAAAAAGGTATAGGACTCCAGAAGGGAGGATGGCATTCTGTTAGTGAGCTTTGATAGGGTACATCCAACTTACACACTGCAATAACATCATCGTTAAGGACCTTCCAAGGACCCTCAGGAGGTCTCTGAAGAGGGTGGTGGTCACAATGCATCCAGATCAAGGAAAATGGCTGGACACGTTTCTGCTGCCCTCCCTGGTTTCTCCAACCCAGCTTGGGAGGCTTCTGCATTAAAAAGGTGGGTTAGTGATAGAAATGGAAAGAATATTTTAAAATATTTGAAAAATGGTTTTTAAAAAGTTGTGTTTTTGAATATTGGGAAACTTTGAGAAGAAGAATCCTGGCTAACAATAATCTTCCCATTCGAGATTTGTTCTGTACAAAATCCACATGTGGCTCTTTCGTGCAGCAAACAGCACTTTCTGTGCTTCACATTTAGTAAAATTTATGTGCAAAAACATTTTATACAAAAGAAAAGCTGTTTCCTGTATAGAAAATGTGGTTTCCTGTGCAAGTCAACAACATGTGAATTTTGTACATAGTAAATCAGCCTTTTCTGTGCAGAAAATAATGTTTCTACACAGTTTCTACCTGTGCACAGACTGTTTCTACTTCTGCACACAGAAATGTTATACTCTGTGCAAAACATGCTGTTTCTTGTGTATGCATGCACACATACACGCGAATGTTGTTTTCTGTGCAATACAGTCATGTGCAAATTTTTCACAGAGTAAGTCCCTAATTGCAAATAGGCTTTGAACACTGTATGATTTTATAAGAGTTCCTCTTAGAGATAAGAAGATAGCTAAAATTGTTCATTTGCTTGCTTCACTTGCCGCATTCCTAGTTAGGGAATTGCACTGGGAGACATGTCAGAGCTATGTGCCAGAGATACACCTCCCACGGATGTTAAGGAAAGGGGGCAAATGTTCTTGCCATTTGGGAGCAAAAGGCAGAAAGGGAAGGAAAGGCAAATAGTTGGCCCAATGGGAGATATGTATGTGGAGGCTGCATTTCCTTTGTTTAATCCTGCCTGTCACCCCACATGGAGAATTTCTCCAGCCTCTGAGGAAGCATTTGTTTACTCAGTCTACTTTGTCTTTTTCATCTGGGATTCCTCATTTAAATGAAGTTGGACTAGATACAGGCAGGACTTTGAAGCAATGTGCTGCAAGGCATAAGGCATTACAGGGATGACAAGAGCATCATGGCATCTTGCAAAATACCATATTTGTTGGCATATAAGACCAGAGTATAAGACGCACCTCATTTATGCATCAGCAAATACCATTTGCCAGTATATGAGACACACTGGCATATTAAGATGTACCCCATTTTCAAACAATATTTTTCAAGGAAAAAAATTAGTCTTATACACCAGCAAATAGGGTAATGCAATAACTGGTAATACTGCAAGTGTTTTAGTGAAGCAAATAACATTTACTCATCATTTCTAAAATGCTAGTTTGGGGGCATTAGGGGGCATTTGGGTTATCATTCTGTTTTTAGGTATATTTTTGTAAAATAGTAGTGCTAGTAGAAGTTACAACTAAAAACTAAAATGTTACAAGCATGTTACTAATGTATCACTCTTGAAATAACAAGTAATGCATAATTCACTACTTTAAGTTAACAAAAGTGTGCTATTTGTAAATACTAGTAAAGCTAGATACCATTGAAATCAATGTGAGAATCAATGATGGCTGACTTAAGTTTCACTGATTTCAATGGGATTTCAGTGCAGCTAATGTGCTCTGGATCCACCCTGGTATGTTTTGTTATCTGACGTAAGTGTAGTTCATTACATGATGACTGATTACTTGTCCCTTTGTTCATTACATGCCTGTTCAGGAGTCCTGAGGGCACTGAGGTCCAATATGGTTACTGAATTTGGATATTTTAAGTTTTTAAAGGGGTCAGGATCTGTATTTCTTGATTTCAAAATATGCTTTCATGAGCTCTGCATAAGCTAGATAGAGCTGTTCCAAGGCTTAGAAACAACGTTGGCAGTGCTATTTTGAATAATTTCAAAAGGGTTGAGCATGTGGAACATGTGTCATCATCATCACCTTTATTTCTGACCCTCCTTTTTGCCAAAATCAGACTCAGGACAGCTTACAAATCAAAATTATTACGATGTAGTTAAGAACATACAAAAAGTCACATTAAAATGGAATTAAATTAAAAAATTAAACACACACTTTAAAGAATGAAACATTGTTAAAGACAGTGCAGTCAGAAACAATATATCACCCTCTTAGAAGACCTTTCTTTAAAAATCTTCCTTTCCAAAATCATACTGGAATAAAACATGTCTGCCTGCCAATGGAAGCGCAGCAAGGAAGAAGCCATTCTAGTCTACCCAGGGAGGAAGCTCCAGCATGTGGAGCAGCCACTTAGAAGGCCCTATGTTGTGACTACACCAACAAGTGTTGTGGGAAGAAGCGCCTCTTCTGAGGATCTCAGGGTCTGGGAAGGCTTTTATGGGCTGTTGACAGGAAGTCCATTCAAGCCTGACAGTAAAGAAACACCAGGTTGGCAAATTCTATATTTCCCTGGACACTGGCAGATCATATTTCCTTGATAAAATAGGAAGCAAACTTTATGCCACTCCTGCCACCCAGATCATCAGATTTTAATATCTTGTTAGCACAGTTAGCACCAAGTTAGAGGGTTTGGGGGAGGAAGCTTGAGAATATAGGGAGGTTGGAGAGAAGGCATTGTTTCTGTTGTCACTGGGAATGTGTCAGGATCAATTGTGGTTTATATTTAAGGTTAGAATAAACCAAGCTATTCTTCCAACTAAGAATGGAATTGCTCAGTCGCACAAACCTCTGTGTTAAACTAAACCAGTCAGGGGGAGGGGGTGCCCATGGCTAGAAATGCATCCGGTTAAGTAACCCATCTGGTGTTATTGTGCTGGATGTGGTGCTATATCTTTATTTGAAAAATCTTTTAATTTATATTGAAAATAAATAATTTTGATTTTGAAAGGATATTTATCTAAGACCTTACCTAAATTGTTTCCTTGAAGGGAATTTTATAGCAGTGAGAATCCTGAATGACTGTGACAGATAGCCTCAAAGCAATATTATAGGACTCTAAACAATACGTTTCCAGAGGGCTGGACCAGAGCATTAATAAGTGTCTGCGGAGGGGGGCCATTAAGTTGAGGTTAGGCCACTTACGGCTCATCACTGTTAGACTGAAATGCCTATGATCCCTTGCTATAGTTGGTCCTGGGTAGGGCTGATGGGAGTTGCAATTGGACAATATCTGGAGAGCCACAAGCTACTACCTTTAGTCTACCCTGATTGGTAGCAGGTCTTGGGCTTCAGTTCCCAGAACTTCCTGGAGATGACAGATTGAATTTGGGATTTTCTGCCTTCAAAACATTTCCTCTATCACTAAGCTAGGTCTATTCCTTCTGTGAAAGAGCAGTTCTGTGGGGTTTTCACCATGTGACAACTGGGCCTATGAAATAGCTGGGGTATGGGGAAGCACCTCTAGGTGCTTCACACCGGGTGCCTTTACAAGTATGTTTTGAAATTATCCAGAAGGGAGCAGAAGGACTTTTTCTATATATCTGAACTTCCTGCCTACTTTTCTACTACATAATTCTCCTCCTAACACCTTCTTGTGCTTATTTCACAATAGTCAGTATGAGTGGCCATCTCAACACAATTATTATGTTCAGAGATGTATTGTGTGTGTTGTTGTTCTTGTTTACCAAGGGTGAATGACTTAAAGACCTGTTCGTACTCTAGAACAGAGTGCCCCACAAAGTAATGCTTTGGGTTGCAGGTGGCACCTACATTCTGAAAGGAAATTCCAGTGGCCAAAACTTGTGCTACAGCCTGAATACAAGTGATGTCAAACTCATATGGGTTGAAAGACCAGGCTCTCCATTCTGCAAATGTCTATATGTTTTTTTCCACTGAAGAGCACTAGTTTAGAGAGGTGGGACAGGAATAATAGGAAGAACAGTATTTAATTCCTGTTAATATCACCATCTAATATCCAGGTTGAGATATTATCATAGTCACATATATCATATGAGTTCTGGGTGCAGAAACCCACTGCCTCTCCCTTGTCACCACAGCTCCAGGACTCTCCATGTCACTGTGATAGCCACTCCCAATGGCCATTCCACAGCTGGTGGAGAACAAAGGCAATCCGAGAAGCAACTGGCTGTGTTCTTGTAGCCAGACACAGATGGAGCACATCATCCATCAAGATCCACTGGGGTCTTCCAGGGGTCTAAGCAGATGCAGTCATTGGTCTGCGGCTGGCTATTAGAATATAACCATATTCTTCTCCAATCCCCTCTGCTCTCCAGCAACAGAATGGATGTGGTGCGGGGGGGGGGGATATCACAGTAACACAGTGAATTGGGGGATGGTCATTGCAGAGGTTGGGAAAGAATAGCAATCTCTATAACAATCCCCCTCAAAACCAGATAAAAGCACAGTGCAGAATTACATTTGTGTAACTAACAGGATGCTGGCCCCTATCTTCCCAGATTCCTTCACCTTCAACACCACCCCAAAAGGGGCCCCACACCTGTACTTGAATGCACTCCCCATGTCCTAGATCACCTTCTCATATGTCTATGTTTGCTCTCCAAAATTGCAGAACAATGCTCTTCAGTACACGTCACTTGCCCAAACACCCCTGCCATTCAAACCTCCTTCAGTGGCACAAACCCACTGCTTTCCATTCTACACCTAATTTGCCAATATGTCACATGGCAATTTTTGCACACTATTTTACATGCCTTAGTGACTCCAGGCTGCTTCTGTCCATTCTGTGCTCCTTTTCGCCTGTACTATTAATTTCAAGGGAGTTATGGCAGAGGCTCAAGCTGAGCCGTGCAATATTATCAGCCATTGCTGAGTCAGCCCTCCTAAGGACTCAGTTCTACCACACCATGCTAATGTTCTGCTTCTGGGGACAGCACAATAACATGTATGGAGTGGAATAATATGTTCCCCAGGCTTTCCATTTAATCACTCTCCGCAAGTCAATACTTTGGTTCAGTTTAATTAAAAGCATTTTGATTTAATTATAAAGTCTCCAATTTATTCGGGAAGCATATTTTTTAAAAAAAAAAGTATAAAGAGTTGCGAGATCTTTCTCATTTCAGGACTTACTGCAAAAGTTTCATTTGCACCCAAAATATATATTTTGGTGCAGAAAGCACTGGCCTAAATCCTGTTGCTCGCCCAGATAGAGTAGATCCATTGAATCCACAGGGCTTTATCTATGGGTTCATTCAGCATTCAGCAATTGATTGAATAGGTCCACTGTAGTTGGGACCAACCAACAGGATTCCAGCTTTTGTTTTTTGTGCACCCTCCCCTCCCCCCCCAACAAATGAAATTTTCACAGATCAGGTTCCTAAATGTGGAAAATGTGCAGAAAATCTCATGGCCTTACCCAGCTGAGGGAAGACTTTCTCATTCTTCATACTTGCATATGTGAATAAAATAGTGAAAATTTGCATCCATACTGAATCATGTAAGAAAGCCTCAGATTTCTTCAACTCATTTTCTTTCCCTCAACCTCATTAGTGATATGTTCTTTGTCTGGCCTCTATGGCCTTGCTCAAAAATTGTTCCTGATGGAGTGGAGAGAGTACCTTTGAGAGTACCTCTGTGAAAGTATCTCTAACAGTTACTTTTCTGCCTCGGCAAAGGCAACTGCATAAAATCCTGTTCCATCTGCAAAGGATTCACTACATAAGACCTCAAAACTGTCTGTCTCATCTTTGACATCCTCTGGGAACAAACCCGGAAAGTCACTGATGTAGTTGTCCAAAACCACCCACTTCACACAGCTTCTGCCCCAATCTACAGGAAACAGTCACTAGCTTCCATTTTGGAAGATCCACCTTCATTGAAGACACTGAAGCCAATGTCTTCTCCCTCAACACTGGTATCTATGTCAGTCATACACCTGGCTCAGGTGCAGAGTTATTCACACTCTGTACTGGCCCATCTGATACCAGGCAGGTCTGTCAGTGCCCAAAGGGCAAAAGAGGTGTGTAGCCAATTCCACTGCTCCTAGGGAGAAAAAACAGGTGAAAGACAAGGATCACCTCACATTGACAGTCTCCAGGTCAGCTTTGGTACCAGCGTCATCTTCAGGCTACTCAGTCAAAATCCACCCACAAACCTTCTCACCCAGGTAAAGAGAGCCATTATCTCGAACTCTTCAAGAGAAAATTCTACTCCTTTGTTGCCTTATTTATCTGAGTAATGAACTGTCAAGCTTGCATGGCAGGTTAGCAGCATCTCCTTTGGGTAAAGATGGTATCTCTCATTCCTTATCTCCTGGAAGATCAGCAGAACTTTTTCAACAGGAGTCCCATCGCCTTGCAGAGAGACAAATCACTGCAGCAAACTATGGGGGCTAATTGTACTGGTAATGTCAAGGCCGTGTCCATCGGCTTTCACCACTATTCGTGGTTGAGTTCAGCAGGTCTAATGGAGGATGCATGCAACTGGATTGCTGGCCTCCCTTTTGATGGGGAAAGCCTTTCAACCCCCTCACCAATGATGCCATGGATGTGCTCTACCAGGCCTTTATCATGGTGAAGAAAATGGGCTTCAGGCCAGCTGGCTGTTCTTCTCGCTTGACCCAGGATGGCTTTTCGTCCCTCTATTCATCATCGTGCTCACCATTTCCTCACTCTCAGCAATATTCTCAATCTGAGAGATCACACCGTTCTTCTTGGCAGTTGATGTGTCAGCCCTCTTTTCCAGCTAAAACATCCCACTCCTCCACTAAACAGCAGCTTTGACTCTTGTGGCCTACCACTCTTTCTGCCTCTGACCTTGCACCATCATCCCCTCATCCACTCACCGCCTTTCCTCCTCAACCACCTGCATCTGTCAGGATTCCTGGACCTTCACGATCATCTGGCTCAGTTGTGCAATCAAGTTCATTCATATCCCTTGTCAGGCATTTTCTGCCACACTCCGTTGTTCAGCATCATCCAGCAGGAGGTTGGAAACTTTCTGCAAAAAGATGCCATTGAACAGCCTTCCCAGAGGGCCATCCGTGCTGGATTCCTTTCCTGGTATTTCACCATACCAAAAAGGGAAAGATCCCTTTGCCCTAGCATGGACTTGAGAGCAATAAACTGCTATATCTCCCACATGAAGTTTCATTTGGCCACCTTACCCTTGATCCTTTCTCTCCTCAAGAGGGGAGACTGCTTCAGGTTTCTGGATCTTCAAGATGCTTACTTTCATATTTGCATCCACCCCAAACACAGGCAATACCTTCACTTCACTGTCGACTACAAAATATACCAGTACAGGGTCCTGCCGTTTGGCCTCTCCACTGCCCCTTGTATGTTTACGAAGGTAATGGGGGTTGTCCTCATTGAGAAAATGAGGCATAAGAATGTTTCCATATGACTGGCTTGTTGTGGCCTCAGAAGAGTCCCAGCTGCGCAAGGACATATGCAGAACTCTATCCCTCCTTCTCGACCCTGGTCTCCAGGCGAATGTCAAGAAGTATTGCCTCATCCCATCTCAAACCCTGCCATTCATAGGAGCCCTCCTAAAATTCAGACTGACCAGAGCATTTCTTCCCCCAACCTGGGCACATACGATGTGCTCCCTCATCCTCATGGTTCACTGCAAATTGACAGTTCAGACTTTTCTGATCTTGCAGCTTTTGGACCTCTTTACCTCCATGACCACGGTCACACCTTGTGCCAAACTCCACTTTCAGCTCCTGCAACTGTGTTCCTTTGTCACTTCAACCTGCAACAGGACTCCCACAAACATCTCCTCACACTACATTATGTCCAGTCAATGCTCCGAAGATGGCTACACCCATCCAATATGACCAAGAACATGCTGTTCTGTCCTCCCCAGCCAACCATTCTTGTAACCTCCAATGTCTCCCATGTTGGCCTTATAATGGCCTCAAATTCAAGGGAAATGTTCCCCAAAGGACCAACGTTTCCAGATCAGAGCCCTGGAAATGATGGCGGTTATCAAGGATTTCAGGGCATTCAAGTCCTCTCTCAAGGGCACGGTAGTACAAGTCCTATCAGACAACATGACCACAGTGTGCCACATAAGCAGGAGGGCATCAGATCACCTTCCATGAATATAACACAGTTATGGAACTGGTGCATTCCTCAATCAGTGGTCCTGAGAGCCCTTCACATCCCCAGATATAACACATTGGCAGATTCCCTCAGCAGAGCAGTCTGGAGCCTCATGAGTAGACCCGCTCCAAGGAGGTTTTGCCCTCACAGGGGATCAGTGGGGTACTCCCCCTGTCAACCTTCTTACACTCTTAAATGGCACTGGTTCTGCTCCTTCACTCAGCCAGTAGGCTTCCCCAGTGATGACCTTTCTGATTCACCTGCTTCTCTCCCTCTGTTCACTCTGTCATTGTGGCACACCAGCTTCTGTCTGCTATCCCTTTTTAAAGTAAAACAATCAAGAGATCTCTCAAGGACCTCTCCAATCTATACCCTCTGGTGCAGAAGCTGGTCCCATCTTGATCTCTCTCACTCATCCTTTCCCAGCTCATGCATAAGTCTTTCAAGCCCATGGCCACTGCAAACCTCCATTTTCTCACCCTCAAGACGGTCTTCCTAGTGACAGTCTCTCATCCAAGCATGCAGGGGAGCTGGGTGCCCTTCAATCTGACAAACCCTATCTGTTCTTCCACAAGGAAAAGTGATGCTCTCCTTCAACTCAGCATTCCTTCTAATGGTGGTCTCCTCATTCCACCTCAACCAAGACATTGTCTTACCAGCCTTCTTCCAGGACCCCTCTTTGGACTTGGAGAAGGTTCTGTCAGTGGTTCTCAAGCTGTGGGTCCCCAGATGTTTTTGGACTTCAGCTCCCAGAAGCCCTGAGCATTGACCATAGTCGCTGGGGCTTCTGGGAGAAGAAGTCCAAAAACATCTGGGGACCCACAGGTTGAGAACCACTGTACATTATCTCAACCAAACGGCTCCTCTCTGACAGTCTCCCAAGCTCTTTGTTTGCTACACAAGAAGATAATGCTGCTGGTTTCCTCCTAAGGATGGCCCATTGGGTTATGGACCTCATTAATCTTACATCTGAACTTGCCAGAAAACCCCAGCCATTCAATGCCATTCAACCAGAGCCATCTTAACATCTCATGTCTAGTTATGTGGCATCTTCCTTTCAGAAGTCTGCAGAGCGACAACCTGGTCTCAGACATCTACTTTTATCTGACAGGGCTCAAAAGTATGTGGTGTTTGGATGGGCAGTGTTGTCTTCTATCCTAAGCTGACCTGCCCCACCGCCAGCAGTAAAGTATTTAGTCACCCATGTATGTGAGGCACAGAGATCACAAAGCAGGACAGGTTGCTTACCTGTGACTGTTGTTCTTTGAATGTGCCCTCACACAACTCACCTTTCTCCTCTCTCTCTGAAAGTCCACTTCCATTCATTGAATGTCAGAACTGAGAAGAGTAGCTCTTGTCACTGTTTATCCTAACACCCAAGGCGGCGGGGTTACCACCAAAAGCTACTCAGCCCTGGAACATTCCATGGATGGATCTGCATAGGTGCAAAGACCCATGCGTGTGAGGATACAGATGACTGCTTGCAGAATTACAATTACAGATAAACAACCTATCATTTCAGGCTTAGACCAGAGCTTGGAAATCTTGGCCTGAACTTCAAAGTGATTGTGGATGCTGAGGGAATCTGGAATTTATAGTAAAAAAAAAGGAACTTCTGGTACAGACGTGCATTTATAACTGTCATTAAACACAAATGGAATTAAAGTTTCTGATGTCCTCCTTGCAGCTATGCCGGGAGGAGACAGGAGAAGAGTATATAAGCTTAAATTTCACTGTGTTTTCTTCCAGTCATTATAAATCTCGGTTTGCCATGACATCCAAAAACAAGACAGTAGCCAGAAATCTCCATGCGCTATATAGTTACATAACTACTTTGGTTGCATAGCTAAGTTGTGTCCCTGACCTGACCCCCTGAAACCTACTTTCACCTGGCATCAGTAACAAGGAGAGGAGAGAGTCCATTCTACTAATAATCAGGACATGGGTGGATAACATTTCCATCCCCCTCCTGTCAGCCAGCAAGGCTGCAACAAGGAACTGCAACAGGGTTCCTGTTTCTGATCATCCCAGCCTCAATGGCTGACAGAGGGGGCAAGTGTTGTCTGCCCATGCCCCAATCACCACACTTTCCTCAGTGCTGCTGATACCGGCTAAAGTAGGTCTGGGGGGGGCAGTTACAATCATAACAATAGTGCCACCGTCATTTGAATACATACAAAAAGTAAATATAGATCTGCTTTGGATGCATAACTCCAGATTAGGCGTCCATAAGTCTGATCTTGAACCCTGGCCAATGTCTTCAGTAGATCTTCCCCCTGACAGCTGCAGTGGGTTTCATTGTCAGTGTGGCAGTAAATCTACTGCAGTTTTTAGTCTGAACTTCAAAGCAGCTATCCAAATTGCTAGACCCTATCTCCAATATACCACCTGGGATATCTCCTTTAAAGTTCAATTAAAACCCCAAACGAAATCACTACTCCGGTGACATGGAAACCGCCAGCCACCACTACTTCTTTCTGAATGATAGACTGAATGCTAAATTGATTCCTGATAAGCCCTGGGTGAGATTTCTGAATTCTGCTAGCAAATGCCAAATGCTTTCTAACAATTGATACCTACCAGCAAGAGCAAAGCCCACAGCCATTCACTAACTCATACACTTTTCTTTTGTAGGTCTATGAGCATAATTTTAGCCTCAGGAATATTCTGGCCCCAAATTATTTTTGTGTGAGCTTTCCTGTCAGAGAGCTAACACATCACACACTGAAAATCCCCAAAAGCATGAATGGAGGTTTGGCAGATAAAACTCAAGAGAAGTCTGAATTAAATGTATCAGCTCATACATGTTGACTTCCCATTCAGCAGTTGATTGAATGGAGATACTCTGACTGGGACTAGCAACTGGATTAAGCCAAAGACAAATGGCTTCCTAACTCTAGTAAGCCATCTTTTTCTTTATGCGTCCTTGTTCTCCAGAACATGATGAGCACTCTGAAGCCCCAGTCATATTTACCCCGGCTCTGTTGGAGCCACTTGCCTGTGCAGAAGGGACATACCCACCCACATAGCTTCTATATATTCATCCAGATGCAAGAGAGAAATGGGAAGATGCTGGGGCAGAGGCGGGGAGGGGTGACTGCCCTGGTAGCAGTCAATGTGCATGAAGCACCTCAAACACAAGATCTTCATCTTCATCTCCACCAATTTTGCAATTGATCTGAGTCTCCTTTCAGTGTTCCCATGGAGTTAAGAGACATCCACATTCATTTCAGATTCGTTGTGAATACTTGCAGAGAGCCATCCGTGGTGCTGAAGTGATAGAGAAAGCCCCTGGGTGTCCAGGAACTTCATGATCTCACACACACACACACACACGCACACCCTTCACATGCAAAGGACAATGGGGATAGATACCTTGATAGTTGTTAAATAGTGTTTGAGGCCAGTCTTTCCTCAGCCTCATACAATCTTGGTTATATCTCCCATCATTCCTAGCCAGCATAAACAGGTGTGATAGATGTTATAGTTCAACATATCTACATAGCAACAGGTTGGGAGAGCTATTTGAGGCCCAATCTACCACACACACACACACACACACACACATTTGTACTGCTTCTGTCCCTCAAAAGCAAGGACCTCAAATATCTCAGTGTTTCCTTTTTAGTGAAGGAAGTGGAGAGAAGGCCTTAGAGAAGCCAATAAGAATTATAATGTATATATGAAAATGATTTGTTTCCTCCTCTCTCCATTCTGAGAACTGTGATGATAACGATGATGATGATGATAATGACAATGATGAAGCTGATCCACAGGAGATCTGGGATCTGAACACAACCCCCAAAGCACTAAGCTATTTGTATATATCAAGGAGACCATAACTTCTTCTTTTTGTGAGAGAGCTTGAAAATGAAAACATACCCTGTGCACGCTAGAAGTGACGCTAAGTACCAAGATGCTTATTTTTCTAGTAACGTATCAGTGGATTATTTTTTTTTCCCCACAGCCAGAATTTCTTACAAACATAGCGTGGGTGTACGAGCTTCTCCTCCAGTTGCCAGGGGCTTGAGAAATCTCCCTGGATAATTACGTAACTCCTGGCTCTTCAGCAGCAGTTACTGACACACATAAAAACAGGGATGTGTTATTCCTTGTCATTCCCCAACAAGGTGCTTGCGCATCTGGGCTTGGCTTTCTCCTCTGTGATTTCCCACAGCACACTTTCCAAGTGGAGCAGATGGCTTGCTGTTTATCAGACAATCTTATCTTATATTGTCATCAACTTGCCTCGCTTGATCCAACTCCACCCCCATTTTTATTTTTACTTTGCTTTGTATTTTCTGCAGAAGAGTCTAGTTTGCAAAGTTTTCTATTGTGCAACTTCCTCTAAGGGTCAGCATCTCTCACTGGTCTTCCCCTGTGCTGCCCTCTTACAGACAGAATAAGTGAATAGGATGCAGCCCATGCTCCATATGTAAACAAAGAAAGCCATTGAGAACTTATTCTGGGAAACTTATTTTGTATTGGAACTATTGTGCACCTCAGAGCCAGAAACACTTTGTTCTCAGGAAAGTCTTAGAAGGCACGATAAAAATTTAGGACAGCGGGTGAAGGATTTAGGCAATGGGAAATGACTGCCTGTTTGGTCACATTGATATGCTCTGCAGCAGGAGTCTTCAAATATTCTTCCTTCCAGAATCTTTTGCACTTTTGTCAAGTGCAAAAAATGTCCCTGCAGAAAATGCTGGGACGTACTCAAGTAAAAGACCCTATCAGTGGAGGTTCCCAGCTCTGCAATGTTCTCCCTCAAGAAGCTCCTCACCTTCCCACCTTGACGTCGTTCTAGTGCTACGCAGTAATGGGCACTGGCTCCTGTCATTGGGATGGTAAATCCACTCTGAGTTTTATTTTGAACTTTAGAGCGGCTATACAAGTACAGAACAAGATTCAGCCCATGGATATCTCCTTTAAAGTTTAGACTAAAATCTGCCACAGAGCTACCATCCACCAACATGGAAACCATCAACTGAGAGTGGTATCATATGAAGAACTTTTCATTTTTCCAAGCTTTTTAATATTAACTTCAGATCTGATTTTTATCTTAGTTATATGATTTTACGCACCCTCTCTTTTTCTTTCTCTATGTTTGTATGTGTAGTATATAACTGTGAGTGAGTGTGTGTATATGTTTATAGATTGATACTTATCAACAATGTGTTTTTATTTTATGTATTTTAACTGGTTAAAAATTTGGACGAGCTGTCCAGTAATTCCTTAAACTATGACCTATAAATATCTTAGAATGAGTGAGTGAGTGAGTGAGTGAGTGAGTGAGTGAATAAATATGTGCATACAAGATACACGTGATTCAGGACCTTACCAGGGGAATTTGTAAACCTAAATCAAAGAGTTAATCCCAGCTACAGTAGACCAAGGGAATTAATGGGAACTTAGCCCATCAACACTTGTGTGATCTCCACAGATTTAATGGATTTACTCTAGTTGGCAGTAGCAGTTAGGTTTAAGCCATGGTGTGCTTTAGAACAGTGCTTCTCAGGCCATCTGATGTGGATGACTGGCAATTTTTTTTCTAGTATGCCGTGGACCAGTGCCATGTTTGCACCCATTGGCTACAATTTTTTATTTCTGTCCTGGAAACTTCCCAGGGACTGGCAGATGAAGACTGTAGACTGGCACTGGGCCAGGGACCACCACTTTGAGTGGTGCAGGTCTAGAACATGTTCCCCAACCAGAGGTTAGATGTAATGTGTTAAAAGTAATACTTGTTATTTGTAATCCATTACTTTTTTTTCTTTTCTTTTTTGCAACAAAGCTTTAATGATATAACATAGTATAACTTTGTTTCAGTGGGAGAAGGATTGTTTAACAATGATGTTTTCTCATTACTTTTAAAAGCATCATCTAGCATGGCATTTTTCAAGTGTTACACAGTGGCCGTTGTTGCAAGGGGCTCTCCCTCTCCTTAAGGCTATAAGAGAAGAGCCACATGTATTGCCACTTCTCGCCAGAAATGCTGCCACCTTCCCCTCCACTTTCCTCTGCTCCCCTCTTCTCCCTTGGTTTGTTTCCCTTCCTTTTGCTCCCACCTCCTCCTTTCTCCCCATGGCTCATCACAGCCATTATCAGTTGAGCTATGAAGCTGGAAACCAGAGGCAAGGTGGGTAAAAAGAGGCTTCACATTAGTCAGTGGACTGAGAATCAGGAACAGGGAGCAAATATAAGAAATTTGAAGGAAGAGGCAGAAGAGTCAAGGAACTGAAAAGAAAAGTGGTGAGGGTGAACAGGACAGTCAGTGGAGTTTCCTTGGGCTCAGGCTTTAAAGCCCTTCATGTTTTTAGGACAGGATACCTGATTGTTTGCCTGCATGGACCAACATAGTCCTAAAGACCTTCTGAGGCCCCTACTTTGGTGAGACGCAGTGTCAGGTGAGATGTGATATGTAGCTACTGGAGAAAGGGACTTCTCAGTGGTGACACCCACCTGTGAAATGCCCTCTCCAGGGAGGCTCACCTGGCACCTGCCTCAAAGTAACTTTGTTGCCAGCCTTATAGCAAGTGGTCAGGAACATTTGGCCCTCTTGAATTTTTTAATTTCCACTACCCTAAGCCTTTATCACTTGTTGAAGCTGCAGAGAATTGCAATCTAAAACATCTGAGCTAAATCCAGTGCCTTGTCCCAACTAGAACAGAATGATTGAGTCAGTGGGATTAACACATACAGTATGTGATTTTCTTTGGTTGAGACTGGCAATTGGACTTAGCCCCAGGGGACCAAGGATATTCTTACCCTGCCTGATTCCTTTGGTGTAATACCTAGTTTACAACAGGTGGTCATTCCTATGTCACTTGAGTGTGGCTGTGATCCAAACTTGAGGATGGTAATTGTCATAATTGCATGTTGAAGTGATTCCCCTAACCAGACTATTTTTCTCCCCTGCTTTCCAGGATTAAGTAACATAATTGGAATAATTGTCTACATATCCAGCAATGCAGGTGATCCGAGTGACAAGCGGGATGAGGACAAAAAGAACCAATACAATTATGGCTGGTCTTTTTATTTTGGAGCCTTGTCTTTCATTGTGGCAGAAACAGTTGGAGTTCTAGCTGTGAACATTTATATTGAAAAAAACAAAGAATTGAGGTTTAAAACCAAGAGAGAATTCCTTAAGACTTCTTCTTCTTCCCCATATGCCAGAATGCCAAGCTATAGATATAGGAGAAGAAGATCCAGATCAAGCTCTCGATCAACAGAGCCTTCTCCATCCAGGGATGTTTCTCCAGTGGGCCTGAAAATGGCAGGTTCCATTCCCATGAATGAATTCTCCATGTACACGCTGTCCAGGGAGCCCTTAAAAGTCACCACTGCTCCAAGTTACAATATGGAGCAAGATGCTGGTTTTCTTCAAGTCCACAATTTCCTTCAAAAGGAATTCAAGGAAGGACTTCATATCAACATGGTCAACAGGAGAACAACACCTGTTTAAAGGGATTTGCTGGCTCTTCTTTAACAAAAACAAAGCAAAATCCAGATCTTTTATATATGAAAACTGTGGGGAGGGGGGGTTAAAAAATGATCTTGCATACCTCAAGATAAAATTGCAGGCAGAGGTTGCAGACAGAGATGCTGAAATACTGAAAAGACGTAAAAATGCTGAACTATACATTTCTAGCTGGTTTTTATAAGCTCTTTCAAAAGTTTGTTTAATTGAAATTCTCAGTGTCTCACACATGCGTATACAAGAAATGAAAATCAGCAGCTCATATCCCAGCACTTTTGTAGTATGTGTAGTGTTAACTTGTGATGATGAAAGCATTTTAGCTAAGATAGGTTTTTAAATTTTCAATGTGGTCTTTTTTTTTTTTTTATAATGCTGTCCCTTGGTGCAAACCCAAACCAGTCACAAATTCTCCTGTTTCCTTTGAGCTGAGAAAAGAAGAAGTGGTTTTTTGCCCCAGAGCAACCATCTCTTCTTAGAGAAAAAGGCAAACTATCTGGGAATGGCAGCAAATCGTTTCATTCTGGGTTTTGCAGACTCTTGACAGGAAAATGGAATGGGATGGGGAAAACCAATGATTTATTTGAATCAAGGTTTTGATATTGGGACTTGTGTACACTTGTGAAGGGGAGTATAGTCTGGGTTCTTAATGAAACTGTTTATCTCTATATGAAATCCTTGTTTAGTGAGAAACTGAAGTAGTATTTGACTCAGTTGTTCTGTTACGGAGAGCATTCTTGCCGTCCTGCCCCTACCTTATCCATAAGACTGTTCTGTGTCCTTGGACTTTTAATAACTTTTTGGCCTCTACACCACTTGAGTAAATAACATTGTTAGATAAAATAATCTCTTTTTGCATATCACCCAGCCCAGAAGGTGATACATATGGATCCCTACTCTTCCAAAGAGAATTTGACATAAGTTAAAAAAGAACTTGAAGAAGAGATAGGAAAATATACCACATAATCCAAAACACAACTCCACAAATGTTATTCAACAACAAATCTATGAGATGCCTCATTGCAGATTGCAGATATTTACAGGAGAGTGAAATGAGAATCCCATAAAATCAATGCAATTGAAGTACAGTCAGCCCTCCACATTTGTGGATTTCACCTTTGTGGGTATGATTATTCACAGATTATTTGCTGTCAGCTCTACTGCCTCCCTATGCCATTTTTAATAGGGACTGCAAGCCTCATGAGACAGACATTTTGAATGAGGCTTGTAAGTCCCTCTTAAAATGGTGTGGGGCAGCAGTGGGGGTGGCAGTAAGCCCCACCAGCCACCTACTACTGCCTTGTGAAGGAACCCTGATGCCTCAAAGGAATCCACGGTGAGTTGAATATGGTGATCATACTTTTTGTGTGTGTTAAATATGGTTTGGAAGGGCCTAGACTTATTCATGATTTTTCCACTTCCACAGGGGGCCTGTGCCTCTAACCCTAGCAAATGTGGAGGAATGACTGTATAACTATTCTGATTCTTTCTAAACCAAAACACATCCCTGTCCTTTTGATTTTTCTGGTGCCTTGGGCAGAGGCCTTTCCCAGCCCAGCTTCCTGAGATTCTTTAACCAGAGTTGTTTCCAAATATGGTCTCCAGATGTTGTTGGATTACAATTCCTAGAAGCTCTCATCCCTGGCCATGATGGCTGAGGATTCTGGGAACTAAAATCCAACTACACGTGGAGGAGGCATTCTTGGGAACTGTTTCACTTGGAAGGGAACCACACAAGGCATGTGCTCTACTACACAAAGCTCAAAAATCGCTGTAATTAGCACAATTAGAAAACAGTTTTCAATGGATTATGTAATAACTGAAGATTTTAGGGACCCTTTTCTTAAAAAAAAAGTGAAGGATCATCAATATGTGGGTGGAAAAATCAGTCAGGGGCAATTATTTGTAGCAATTAATTATACTGTAAGCTCACAATTGTATGATAAATGCCACCAGAAAATAAAGATCTAATGCCTAGGAAAATAGTGCTGGGACACTGCCATTCCCTGGCTCCTCGGATTGGGTTTTCTAGACTAAAATGAACAGAACTGTAACTGTTGCCAAGTGAAAAGACATACCCTGCTCCTTCCATCAGGAAGTATTTCCTCTCGAGTAGGGAAAGGGTGACCACCCCTGCTGGAAAGATGCTCAGAGTGCCTTTCAGCACCTGTAGTAGCCAACTAGCTGTTCTCATGGCCAGTCATTCTTTCTTGTGGGGACAGATATCTCTAGAAATGTCTATGAGGGTAAGATGAAATTCAGCAGGGGAGTCACATCTGGCCTTTAGACCCATTGGGTCCTCAGCCCTTGTTCAGGAATTTGGTCCCATTCCAATTCAGTTAGCCCAGGATTTGTGAAAGGCCTAAAGTTTTTTCTAGGATCCCCTTTGAATCCCCTTTCGTTGAGTTCAGTTTCTAGTTCACAATATGAGCTGACCTGAAAAGAGGCAATTTTAGAAACTTTCACGGTGCTGTGCTTGTTGTTGTAGACTGAGCTATTTTGACAGCTCAGACATGCTTTTAAAAAGGGGGGAAAGAAACAAACTGGGACCTAAGTGGATGTCAGGGTGGTTGTGATGCATCTTAAGAACATAAAAAGCAGCGGTTGGTTTTTTTAAAAAAACTACAGAACCCCAAATCCACTAGCAAGCTGGCTGGTGATTCTGGGAGTTGTAGTCCAAACGAGTGAACGTTTTATGCTGTGAGAAAACTGCTTGCTGGAGGAGGCCAAAGTTCATAGGCTCCAACATTCTTGTTCTCAGTACTGACTGGAAATATCAGACCTAAGGTATAATCAAGTGGTCCTCTATTCTATTCCACAGAGCAACTTGCACCCAGAGGTTCACTGCCTCTGAACATGGAGGTTCCATGCAGTAATCATGGCTAACAGCCATTGATTTAGAGTCCTGTTCTGTCCCCTTGGATAGGGTGCCCACACTCATCATTCTCCACAACTTTGTCTGGTCTTTTTTAAAAACCATCACAGCTGGTTGTCAGTATCACATCTTATTGTAATTATCCTTTATGCCCCCATGCTAATTATCTTTTAACTTAAGAATTATTCTTTCTCGTCTGTCCTTATCTGTTTTCCTGGTTAAAATAAAGTCCATTTTTGCTTTTGCTTTTTCTTCTTCTTCCTTCTTTTTTTTAATTTGCAAGAAGAGAGAAGTGTATTTCAAGATTTACTAAAAATGCTAAGACATTTGTGCGCGTGTGTGCATACACACACAGCCATCTCTGTACATGTTTATGCTTTCACAAATGAAAGAAAATTATTTCTTTCTCTGGGAGGCTTCCGTAAATGTTAGAGTAAAGCTATGATGAGGAGTAGGAGAGTACATTAAAGAATTCATTTGTGTCATTAGTGTGTCATACTTAAGTGCTTACTATTTTATACCTCTTCTTGTCACTGTATTTTCAAGTGCGATTTTCTTGAATTATTGTTTTTTATTCCCCTTTTGTGTTAATTATAGCTAACAGGTAGAATTGAGTCCTCATTTGTAGTTGCTGTAATTAAAATATCCATAGATATAGATATTGTTCCCTTTCCAAGCAAAATCTTGATGTAGAGTTATCTTTCTAAGAATTTTCTGCATTGAAATGAATGCTGATCATGTGAAATTTGAAGTTGTTGGGTTTTTTTTAAAGAAATATACAGAACGTATTCTTCCAATGGCATTGTTTCTGTTAACATTTGAGTAGAATCTGCATATCCACACACAATTGTCTGTATATTTGTACCATTCTGTTTTGCATTGATGTCTGGTGAAAATCTTGGCCACTGTGGGGCAGACTCTGCAGTTTTCTTTTATACACGAGTAGTTAGGAAACAAATGTTTGGCTCTGTTGCTACTAATTTCAAAAGATTTTCCTCCCCAGTATCACTCAGAACACCAAGCAAGCGCATGATGCAGCACACCAAGAAATATGACTGTGTAACATCCTTTCACACAGACATGCTTGAGCTCAATGTGTTGACTCAATAACTTCTGTTTAGTTCAGTGAGATTGAATGAAACAGTTCAGAGTCTCACTGAACTGAGGTAAATAAATATAGGATTGTCCCCTTTCTCATATTTTTTTCCCAACCAAGTATCATATTCTGTTTCAGCCATGAAAATGAACTGTCAAAGCTGCTTCCAGCTAGTTCTGTTACTCTTTACTAATGTTGCCTCATAGGCCATTGCCCAGCATCATCCTTTCAACACCCATTTTAACTATGGCCATTTCCACACTAGACTGTTATAGCGCTATTATTCCACTTTCAACATCCTATGGAATCCTGAGGTTTCCCTTTGAGGCCCCTCCCTAAATTAGAAACCCCAGGATTCCATAGGATGTTGAAAGTGGAATACTAGCAAGCAGTATAGTGCGGAAATGGCCTAGGTCTTTAGTTTTGTAAGCCACTTTGAGTCCCATCCTGGGAAAAAAGCACAGTATAAATAACTATAATAATGAATCATCATCATCATTGTCATCTTTGCCCTTGCAGAAGGAGTTTCCATGAAGGGAAACAGGAGAGAAGCAATCTATCTTCCTTCTTCATCTGTTCTAATCTTCCATGCACCCTAAAAATCAGTTCTGGAGGGCTCAGAGCATACTCTCAGCACCAGAAAGAGTTGCAGCTGAGAAGGAGCTGGAACTTTTAGTGAATGCCATATGGGATTTAGGCCCTTGGTCAAATGTTCCCCAAGGCTTCAGTCCCAAGACCAAGGGCATCAGTCCTTCTGAACATTATGCCACTCCTATCTAACCTGATGACATCCAGCTGCATGGAACTATCCCTAACCAGCATGATCATTGGTTGAGGAGATGGGAGTTGTGGTCTCCTAGATCCGGAGCATACTCAGTCAGGAAAGTCTACACTGTGTCATAGCCCAGGGCAAAATATCGCCATCTAGATGTTGTTGGAGTGCAATTCCCATCAGCCATAACTAGCAAAGCCAAAAGTGAAATGCTGGATGTTGTAGTCCACTGGCATTGGAGGGGGCTGCACTTTGTCCACCTCTGCTGTCCCCCAAGAACGGTGAGGGAAGGACGAAAAAAATCCAAATGTGAAAGTAATTTCAAATACTGCATCACTTTTTAAAAAAATGAATACTCGTGTGTTGGAAATGTCCTCTTTGTCAATAAACTTTTTGATAGAGAGAGGAGCTCTCTTTGGGAGGCAACCACAGTTTGAAACTCTCTGTTTCATTCTAGTTACATTTTGCTGCAGTCCCTTTCCCATCCAGTCCTTGAAATAAATACCATTTGGAAATGCCAATTTAGCCAAGCAGTCGGTTTTTAACGAGCGGCCCAGTTCCCATCAGAAAATATGCTCATAGATGATGATAAAGAACAAAGTCATTTTGAACAGCATTTGGGGCAAATGTTTAATTTCTACCATACATGGGTTGGCATTTTTTTTCATTCTTAGCAGCATCCAGATTGTTAATTATTAGCTCGCAGGAAAGTGACAGTATTTAAGAATAAAAAGAGCAATGACCACCTGGTAAAGCTGTAATTTTAACACATTGGAAATGTTTTTTTCCAGTGCACATAACATAATGTTGAAAACCTGCAGTGTTATTTTAACCCAGGAGGTCAGGAAGAGTTATATCAGGAGTCAGCAGAATAAGAGGACAATTAGTTGGGAGTTAAATGGCAAGACCCACAAATATCCATTTCATCCTTTTTGAAGCAAAAGATCTCTCATTTGAGTAGGCTGTCAGGTGTTGACTGAAGGATATGGAATCTCCGCTTGCAGTCCTGTTGCTGAAGACTGTCAGTAGCACTCAAAGAGTTTATACTGGTGGCATTCATTGGAGAGCACTTGCTTCGACACAGCAGCTGCCCAGGGCTCCTGCAAAGCTCTTTGGATAAACTTGGTGCTACTCAAAACGTTTTGTTTGATCATTGGTTCCAATAAGCCCTTGGCTTGCATTTCAGATGCAATTAAATTTTTGAAAATATGGTACATGCTACTTTGAAGACCGTTACAACGCTTTGGAGTGGAGTGTTGCTGTTTTTTGCACTTTGCTTAGTAGTGAATTAATTGCTTTTTTGCATTATTATTATTATTATTATTATTATTATTATTATTATTATTATTGCTGTAAAATATTGTGTAGGTTTGAGAAATGTATTTAAAACTGGTATTCTTTTGTTGTGTGGTGGTTTGAGCATTGGATTACAGAGACTAGAATTTGAATCCCTGCTCAGCCATGAAAAGCCAATGGATGAATTTGGGCAAATCACACTCTCTTGGGCAAATCATACTCTCTCAGCCTCAGAGGAAGGCAAAGGCAAACATCCTCTGAACAAATCTTGCCAAGAAAACCACATGATAGGTTCACCTTAGGGTCGCCATAAATCAGAGGCAACTTGAAGGCATACAGCAACCGCAATTCTTTCCCTATTAGACTTTGCAAATCTGCCTGGAATTTTTGGCTCTAGTCAGATCTTGCAAAGGCAAGGGCCATTATAAATGTGATTTACTTTAGGGCCAGTCCTTCAGTGATCATCTTCTTTTGATGATGGCCCCCTCCCTTGCTTTCAGATTTTACAAATGCACTTCAAAGGGTCAAGAAAATACTGGGCATGATTGTTATCAAGACAGTCTAAAAGAGGTTTTCACATTTGACAGGTGCAGTCTCTCTGTGTGTACACAGGGCAATGTTAATCGACTGATGCAGAATAAGGAACAGGTTATTTTTCCAGTCCAGTGGAAACCAGACAGATACATACATGCAAAGATACATACGTAACACATATATACATACATGGCCAGCCCTACCACTGAACAGCTGACAGCTTCCAATCACTCCTGATTACACAGGCCATTTTCTGCCCTACGCTGTGATAGTGCTACTATTCCACTCCCAACATCCTATGGAATCCTGGGGTTTGCAGTTTCAGGGGGTGGCATTCAGAATCCTCAGCCAGGGAGCTCTTTGGCCTCAGGAAACTACAAGCCCCAGAATTCCACAGGATGTTGAACGTCGAATCATAGCACTATCACAGCGAAGGGCGGAAATGGCCTCAGACTGGCTGCCCATGCTCACAAGTAACATTGGTGAATATATCCTATTGAAAGCAATGGATTGTAAGTTAGCTCTGATTTCCTTGGTTCCAACGGTTTAAGCAGCAGTTAGTCTCACCAAGAGTGATTAATGATAGGTTGTTATCAATCACGGTAGAGTCATGAAAATTAGGCAGGCTCCCAACATCTTCATGGAAGGGTTTCAGAATTTCATGCAGTTCAGCAAAAAGATTTGAAAATGGTGGTTTCTAAACATATTTGCTGAACACAGCACCATCCATGTGATAGCAAACTCTGGTAACACACCAGTCAGCATAATGATTATTTCATATTTTTCATTTTGAAGAAGATTTTAATGGTACTAGTTGACTTTAAAAGAGTGTATATTGTCATTGCTACTTTGCTAAGGAGAAGGAGGGAGATGTAAAAGCATACAGCAGTTTTGATTTGGGCATAAGCCTTTATAGCTTACAAAAATCCGAAGTCCAGCTAAATCCTTTAAGCTCAAAGGAACTTTGAGTATGACTTTCGCAGGCAGGATTTCCCATCACCTAACAGCAGACAGTAAACTATTTTTAAAGATCGAAGGGAGTTTCAAAAATTGTTTGTGAGGCATGCTGTGCTCCAGAGGGCATGCAATGGTGGTGTCCATGTCAGTATGGCAATGAATCCACTTGAGGCTTTATACCAAACTTCAAACGAGATATCCAAGTTACAGAACCCTGCCCCTAGTACAGATTCAACAGGTTGGATTGTTCCTTGAAAGTTCAGACTAAAATCCAGAGCAGATACACAGCCCTATTGTCATGGAAACCACCACTCACAACTGGAGTTATGCTCAAAAGCACCTCAGGCCTCAGGATCAGATTACAACACTCCTTACCCTCTCCTCTTCCACCACTCCTTTGCAAGGGTTACTTGCTTGGGAATCTGGGAGATATGGAGAGAGAGAGACTGGCAACTGGCCACAAAATGAAACGGGCTGAGATCCTGAGTCATCATCGAAACTACAGCAACAGATCTCTGTCACTGCAGTAGCAACTGATGATACTCCCCCAACAACCCCCATTCAGAGTCTGATGGTGCTCCAGTCAGTGTTTCTGAGGCACAGGAGATCAGGGTGTTGGAAAATGACATCCACAGTGCTCTTCCAGTCATGATGTGCCTTACAAACAGGCAGCTAGAGAGATATCTTAGAGTCTTGCCGCAAGTCCTTGCCCCAAGGCACTCCATAACTGGTGGGGGGGCTGCAGGTGTCATTTCCCAGCATGCTGATCTCTGGCACTTCAGAAAAGTCAGGGTGTTGCCAGCTTAAAGGGTCATGACCATGAATATGAATCCCTACCAGTTAGGATACCAGTTTATGATATTGTTAACTGTTGAATAGGGTGGCAGCCTCAGATTTAAATCCAATTGCTCATCCCAGCTAGAGTAGACCCTTTGAACCAATGGAACTTCCATGAATGTTGACTGGCTATCCAGCAATCCAGTTTGGTGGGTCTGCTCGAGCTGGATCTAGTCACTGATCTGAAGGTCTTGCATAAGCAACCCCCTCCCCACGGGGAAATTTAAAAGCAGCACCTGCAAGTCCATAGCTCGTGTTAGAAAACCAAGAGAAACAGTGGCCTTGAGGAAAATACCCTGAATTATTTCATTTTAGCTTACAGATTTACATTTGTAAACAAAAAGATGAACCTCTTTTTCTTTCAGCAGACAAATGATCGGGTGTTTTGGTTCATTGCCGCATCTCACAACATACGATGTCCCCTGCAGGGTGTGGTGGCACACCAGTGCCATCCGGTATACTAGTCAGCATAAATATTCAATTGTTAAATGTTTCTAATTGGTTGGTAGTACTACTTACTGCTATACCTTTAGTTTTTGACTGCTCAGATTTAAGGTGCATTAGAAAGGTGGTGTCTTGAATTAGAAAGGCCAGAGTCAAGAGAAATTTTATGTCTGGTGCCAGGCATGCTGTCTGCTTTAGAAATGCTTGCTAGTTAATGATTGCTCTTGTTTTAAATAAATCATCTGCTTACTTGCTATTATGTTTTATGTATTCAAGATCCTAGGAGAAAAGAAAACTGGTTGCCCCTTACCTCCATTCTAAGCCTGGAGGGCAACCGCAGATGGCTCAAGAGCCCCATTAACCCTCCCAGGAGACCTTGGAAGACTGCACCTCCATGCCAATGCCCTCACTTCAGTAGAAATTAATTTTACTGATTTTATTGATTTAAATTTTAAATTTATAAATGCCCTCTGGGGTCATGGGGACATTCTCACAGAATGGGGACATTCTGTTTTGGGGCTTTCCTGGATTCCTAGAGGGCATTTTGGCACATTTCAAGGGGGACTTTTTTTTAAAAAAATTTACAAAAAGTTTTGACCCGTCTAAGCCACCAGAGGTCATCTGGGGCATTTTGGAGCAAAAATAATTGGGGGACATTGCCCCCCAATTTTTTGACTTTGAGGGCCCATGGGGAGCACAAAAACAGCCCTGGGGGCCACATGTTTCCCATCCTTGTTCAGGACTGATCAAGAGAGAACAGGGACACATCACACACAGCGCTAGATCCAAACAAAGCAAGCCACTCAGTTAAAATTGATATGTTATGGTCAAGGTGTTGGATTAGGGCTGGGTGGACCTGGATTCAAAGCCTCCTGTAACCACAAAACCCGCTGGGAGATTTTGGAGCAGTTACTGGCACTCAGTTTAACCTATTTCGCAGGGTTGATGTAAGGATTAAAATGGGGATGGGAGAACTACCTTGAGCTTCTTGGAGGAAAGCTGGGATATAAATAAAGAAATAATTGTGACAACTCTCTTATGTCCCACTGGACAAATTAGCTTCTAATCCAACCCCTAATATATTCCCATATATTTTCTGCCTAAAGGTAATTTCTATGTAGGAATGCATATTTCCTGTGGTGCCTGACGCATCATCTGAAAGGAAAATGACGTGCTGTTCTTGAAATCATGTGATATATGTGTATTTGCCTAAGCAAAGATAACTTGGTAGTTTGGTGGGGGGTGTTGCATGCAAAGCAACCTTAAGGGCCCTCTTACCTGTGAGTCACTGGGGGGATCTGATGCTCTCTCACACAGCACCTCTGCCAGCCAGCTGATGGAAGCTGTTGCAACAGGGAAGGAGCTGGGCATTGCTCTCTGCTGTTAGAGTGGGGATGCCATCCTTCTTTGTTTCACCTTTTGCCACTCACAGCAGAGAGAGCCAGCATCATGCCACATAGGCACAGCCTAATGCAGCAGCTTATTGCATTGTATTCTGCCTTTTTCTTTTGCATTGGATAATTTGAGATTCCTCTGCTGCTCTTTCTGTCATATTATCCACAAGGGCTAATCTGTTTCTTCCCTTAAGGCTACGCAATCTCCTCTGGGTTTCTAATGTGTTGTTTTAAATGTGCTTCAGTTTTCCCCCATATAATTGCAATGTGTATACTGTACTTATTTTTTAAATAAAAACCTTTTAAAACGTATTTTTCTGTGTCTGTATACCTGAGACAGCTGGTATGGAAATAGCCGTGTTGGCTGAAGGTGGTCAGGCCCATGTAGCAAACGTCTGGCAAGAATTGTTGGTGGATGTTTCCTCTTTAATTGCTTTTTACAAGGTCTCTTTAAGAAGTTGATTTTTCATCCCATAATAACCATTCATGTCTAATCAGTTCCAGTCAGAATGGCTATCCAGAACTAATCTGATTTTCAGCTTGTCGGTTCATGAAAATTAAGATGAAGGGTGTTTTTTTTTCTCCCATAGCTCAGCAACCTCCCCTAAACAAATAGTTTGTTTTGATTATTTTAAGTTTTAGGATATGGCTGTGAGAGGGAATGGATGGAGAAGAAGGGAAGTCTTCAGCTTTCTCTTTTAATTTCATTTATTTGCTTTCCTGCGTAGTCTGCCGTAATTTGTTCACAGATTCAGTGGTGACCCTAATTTCTTGCAGGTTCTTGTGCAAAATGCAATTTTTTTTCCCAAGACACTTTTCTGTTTAGTTTGAGTTTACAAACCTTTCTGATTGGTGATGAAAATAATTCAGATTTGTCCACTTAGATATCATTTTAAAATTTCTTTTCATTTTGAGAGAACCAAACACATCCAGCTGACATGCCCGTTTAGTCTTCGCTGAAAATCCTGAAAGTCTATCTTGTACTAGTACTTGTGCTTCCAAAAAAATTAATACATCTGACCTCTCTGGAAAGAGGAGTTCTAGAGCTTGGGAACTAGGAGGCCCTCTTGTGTTTCCACCTGTGAAGGTGGTGGGACAGAAAGAAGGGCCTCCCCAGCAGATCTCAAAACATGGACAGGTTTGTATGGGAGACTACAGTCCTTGGACCTGAGCCATATAGGGCTGTGTAGTTCATCACTATTTGAATTGTGCCTGGAAATGGACCAGCAACTAGTGTTGCTCATTCAACAAGGAAGTTCTGGGCTCCCTATAGCCAGCCCCAGCTAGCGATCTGGCTGCAGCTCTATGGGCCAGCTAAAGTTTCTGAACACTCTTCAAAGGCAGCCCAACAGAAAGCACATTGTGTGTATATGTCCTTTCAAACTGTCTGTCAACCTATGGCAACCCCATGAATTTCATAGGATTTTCTTAGGCAAGGAATACGGGATGTAACTGAGGCACGTGCTACCATGGCCAGATGTGATATCTCAAGGAAGCATCAATGTTCCCAGCTCAAATCCTGCCTTCTCCATAAATCTACCCGTAAATCCCTCCTTGAGCCAATCACAGCCTCTCACAAAATTATTGGGAGGACAAAAATGGCATTGGAGGGAGGAATCATGTACAACATGTTTAGCTCCAGGAGATGAATGGAATAAAATGAAAGTATAAATGGACTTTGCAGGGAAACACAATTGCCTTACAGGACCCAACGCGCCCCAATGGCCTTTTAAAGATGATGTGCTTAGGTTATAATCCTGTATGCATTTACCTGGGAGTAAGGCCTACTAAACTTAGCGGGGTTAATAAGTGTGCATAGGATTGTATTTTTAATGTTCTCTGCAGACTAGCAATTGATACTTTGGGAGGAGGGGTGTTATTTTGTATTCTGTTAATGCAACTGCCATTTTCCTTCAGTTTCGCTCCTTCCACCTCCCCCAATGATCACCTTTTTAATGTTGGCCATTTGACTGTATTCTTAAAAGGGAATATCTCACTATAAGCCTTCCCCACATGAAAGACCTTGCAGTTATAAAACTGCTGCACCGCAACCCCAGTTCCCTCACACTTGTTTCTTAGGGTTTTCACAAGATTTTACTAAGTTCTGTATCTCTGACAAGTACCTTTGTTTCCCCCTTCTCCCACAAGCTGGACCAAAGACAGGACACTAAATCCTGTAGCTTTTCTCCACCAGGACACTGTGTTGCCTTGAGGCTCACCTTTACTGGCAGTACCTTGTCAGTAATTCTTTGGCTGGAAGAACTATCGGAAAAGAAGAGTCCACCAGCCTCACCTTCATCACAAATGCTTTAAAATTTTAATACAAACATGCTTATTTAGCATATTAATTTTTTTATTAATCCTTGCTAATATTCTGGATTGGCTTCTTAGCTATGTATGCATAACTAAGGCCCTCTCCGCATGAGGTGAGGGAATCGCTCCATGCCATTACCTACAGCTTCTTCTGGGGTCCGAAGCAACGTGGACTGTCCCTGAAGCCCTTCCGCAGGGCTCCTCCTTGCTCCAGGGTGAATCAGAACAGTGCGAGGCTTGTAGATCCACACTGTTCCAGCTTCCAACTTCCAAAATGGCAGCTTCCAGCTTCCAAAATGGAAGCTTCCAGTTGGTCCATGGGTCCCGACCAACCGCTGAAGCTCGCCATGCCTAAAGCCCACCCTCCGCAGATCGCAGGCTTGCATTGGTGCGAGCCTGCGAATCTGCACAAGGGAGCAGGAATGCAATGGTGCGTTCCAGGAAAATAAAGACCTGTTTTTTGCGGTCTTTAAAAAACATGCTAGAGGACCACTTGGGGTCGTTTTGGAGCAGACTGAGGTGCGTATTTCCAGTAAGTAGTCCGCTCCTAGTCCACTCCAAGGTGCAGACGACCTCCATGAGAGGACGCACTGCCCCTTTCTAATTGCCTGGTGCAGAAAGGGCCTAAGTAATGTTTCTGGTCAACACACTCCTGAGACCACCATAAGAGCCAGCAGCCAGATTGAGTGGAGGAGGTTTGTGCAGCTGTCAATCAGCTCAAGGAGGATAATGTTTCTGCTCCATAACCAGTGAGTCAGACTGTGACAATAAGAAGCAGGACTCTGGCCATGATTACCTGACTCAGCCTCACTTGCTGGTGGGAGAGGGTGGGAAACATCCTTCTCCTTGCACCCTAAACAGTATCTGAACAGACTTCCTTCATCTGATGCAGCTCTTGGCTGCTAGTGGGCTTGGAGGGGTATCTATGTAGTTTTACAATAAGACAACATTGTTTTATTCAATATAGTGCAGTTACAGATCCATAACTCTATGTCATGAATCTGTAACCGCACTATAGAACACCAGCCATAACAGAATGATAACAACATTACCATTATCATTCTGAACAAACCATAACAGAAGGATAAACTTGATCAGAATAGATCTTTGATCTTTCTCACAGTCAATTATTTCAAGTTTAGCCTCATGATGGTCATTAATTTTCACAGCATTCAAGTCCAGTCCACTTGTATTTCTCCAGCTAAATGTTCTAAAACATCTTATATTAGTCCTTCAAAGATATTCAGAAATCTAGATAAAGTAGAAGTGGGAGCCAGCATGGTGTAGTGGTTCGGCCATTGGACTACGACCCTGCTTGGCCATGGAAACCAACTGGGTGACCTTGGACATGCCACAGACCTCTCTATTAGTGGCTAGATTTTTTGCTGCTGCTGTTAATCTAAGAAGTCGAATGGTAAAGGAACTTAATGGCTAAAATTTTATTTTGTATATTTTAACTTAGATTAGGTTTTATCTTTAAATCTTTTATATGACTGAAATAATGTAGATGGGCCTGATAAACTTTTCTCAAAAATTGAGCTATAATTGTGTTTTAGGTGGTTGTTTTTAGCTTTATTTTTAATTTGGAATTACTATTATTATATCAATTGTATTTTACTGAATTTTAAAAAATTGTATTTTACTGTATTTTACTGTCGGATCTTCGCCACTCACCTTTTTTACTTTGTAACCTATTTAAGTGTTTGTGATGCTGGTCTATGACCGTAATAATATTCATTCATAGTCCCTCCATTCCAGAAAACTCGTGATGGGTTCTCCTTTGGAGGTCCATGTGTTGGAAACAACTTGAAGGCTCACAACAACAACAACAGAAGTGGGGAAGAATGTGGTCATGCAGCCCGTCACATAGAATCATAGAGTTGGAAGAAACCCCAGGGGCCATCCAGTCCAATCCCCTGCTATGCAGGAACATCCATCAAAGCGTTCCCAACAGATGGCCCATCCAGCCTCTGCTGAAAAACCTCCAAAAAAGGAGACTCCACCACACTCCGAGGCAGCATATTCCACTGCCAGACAGCTCTGACCCCCAGGAAGTTCTTCCTGAGGTTCAGGTGGAATCTCCTTTCCTGCAGCTTGAATTCATTGCTCATTGTCCTAATCTCTGGAGCAGCAGAAAACAAGTCTGCTCCTTCCTCAATATGACATCCCTTCAAATATTTAAACATGGCTATCATGACCCCTCTTAATCTTCTCTTCTGCAGACTAAACATCCCCAGCTCCCTAAGCTGCTTCTCATAGGGCATGGCTTCCAGATCTTTCACCATTTTGGACGCCCTCCTCTGGATATGTTCCAGCCTGTCAATCTCCTTCTTGAATTGAGGTGCCCAGAACTGGACACAGTATTCCAGATGAGGTCCAACCAATGCAGAATACATTGCACCTCCTTTTTGAAGCCCTCCAAGCTCTGCAACCCCTTAACACCCTTGAAATTCTCTCCCCCAAAAAAAATTCTGGTAAAAATGACTTTCAAAAGCAGAATTTCCTAAAATATTCTGAATTTCCTTCCCCAAAAGGCCTTTTAACAACCCTGCAGCCTTGAGGCAGGGCAGTCTAATATAGGTGTGTGTGCAGGGGGGCAATTGGCCACCTCTGCATTTGCCCACCTTGACAGAGGGCTGGTAAAACCAAGCTCTTTCTGCAGTCTCAGGAACTGCTCTGATCACAACCTAACCATGCAATTCTGTGTATGCCTACTCAGAAGTAAAATCCATTGTGTCCAACTGGAGGTTAATCTTAGATAGATAGGACTGCAGCCAAACATTGGAGCATCCATGTTGTTTGCTTGAAACTTAAAGTCGATGGGACTGTTCCAGAATAAGTGGGTTGCTGATTGCTCTCTTGGACAGGCACTTATCTTTCAGCATGTGTTTAAGCCATTTAATGAATTGGACCTGTCTAGAAGAATATTTGCAAATACAGAGAGAACGGCACTGCAGGTCATTAATTTAGTGAAAGAGAGAGCAAAGGGGCAAGGATTTGGCCTAAGACGTCTCATTTAGCTTTTATTCCAAGAGAGAAACATAATTGCATGTCACACACACAGCTGCTAAAGTTCAACTAATTATACCCCCTTCTGTGCTTCCCAACAGGTACTCATTAATTGTATGTTTATATTTCATGAGGTATTGATTTTTAAGTGCAAGTAGACTTGCCAACAGGCGAAAAGCAAGGACTGGAACCATTAGTAGTTATCTGCTTGCAAAGGACTTCTAGGGGGATTAGCAGCTGTCATTTGTTCCCTTCTCTTCCCTCCCTCACCCCCGCTTTGTATGTTTCAGAATACCAAGCCTTTATATCTGTACTTGTGGAAATTCAGATACTGTAAAACTGAGGTTATGGTGGAAGAAAATACCTTGATTTCCACAAGTGAAGTTCTCTGTCTTTGGTGTATGGATGAGGTGTTCCCATCCTGGTGTTCTCCAAATGAATTGGACTATGTCTCCCATCATCCAATGCCCTTGATGGCAGGGTTCATTGACTGGAAGGGACCCAGCTGGGAGAGACTGGTAGGTATGGTAGAACTGTGCCAGCATCATCACGCAGAAAGTGTTTTGTCTCTTCCTGGAAATCTGTACTAGGGATATGGAGGCATATGGAATACGCTACTGATCTACAAATGCCTCGTGGAAAGAGGAGGGGAAGGAGACCTCTCCCAGAAATGGCAGGAGGAGTTACCCTTTCCACTCAATCCATGGGCAGCCCATGCCAGTGGGAAACAAACTACACAAGACAGAGGGGAAATCTATGTAAGACATTCCAGCCTAAGGACTGACAAAGTGTACCTCTCCAGGTGTCATGGTGAGAGCTGCTGGGAGCTACAGGCCAACAATATTTTCTCACTCATACTCTAGCCTAAATCCAATGGCTAATTCAGTGTAGGCAAACCCATTGAATCAAATGCTGGATAGTAACTCAATGCCTCTAGTTGGATCTGGCAGTTGGATTTAGACCTCTGGATGTTACAGTTGATGGAAAACTGAGGGAGGCACATGCTATTTTGAACTGCTTCCCCATTAGGATTTCCATAATACTCATAACCTCCACAGATTGTCTGTGCTCCAGACACTTTGAGCACAAGAAGTAGAAATCTTTTGAACACACTATTTGAGACCACTGATCCATTTAGCCTGCTATAGTCAACTCTGAATGGCAGGAACCCTACCAGGTCTTACCCCAGACTAGCACCATGAGTTACTGTAACTGGAAGTGGCAGGGAATGAACCAAAATAATTTTGGGCATACCAGCAGAAACTACGGTAAGGGCATTTTTGGTGGCGAGAATTTATAATGCATACACAGTGCTTCATTATTCTGCTTGTCATCCTAACTCTGGACATGTACCCTGCTATGTAAAAAAAAAAAAAAAAAAAGTGGGGGGAGTGGGATTTAGCATCAGCTTCCTGTCTTCAAGGACCATATTGAATAATTAGAATAATAACTAGATACCCAGGATTATTTGTTTAGCCCTGATATCACTTTTTTCCATGAAGGCTGCAAGTGGCTTGCCCATAATCTGCCAAGTTAAAAAGTAGCTACTCAAATCCCCATGATAATTGTGATTGTAACATGTGATGATTGGCAGCTGAAGTAATACTGATGGACCAAATACTACCACAATCACCCTGTGGATAGATGAATTATGTATTTCGTTTCTCATTTTCTAAATTTTCCCCTGGTATTCTCAAAGATCAACTCAAAGCAGTGTACAACTTTCAGAGCAAGCTGAGTGCTCCTTATGTAACCAGCTTCTTCATTCCATACCAAAGCTGCATATTAATCCATCTTTCTATATTTTCTAACAAAGTCTATATCCTTTAAGTCATTGAATTGTTCATTGGTGGATCCAGGGAAATATGCTACTCCACTTCAAAGAATATACATAGACATTAATGATTTTGAAACTGAGGTCATTTCTACACCTCATCCATGTCGTCCTGGTGTCATCCCAGCAGAGCTTTTGCCAGGATGGGAGTAAGTCCTCAACACTTCCCTCCAGACTTGGTCACCTGCCTGCAGATGGGAGCACGAGCAACACATGCCTACCTTCTGCAGTGCGGCCAGCCTCTTTCCTGTGCTGCACTGGGGAAAGAAGCACAAGTCCTTAATGGATTTCTTCCGCTAATTTCATCCTACGATTATGACAAGGGGAGACACTTTGGTAGCAGGGCTGCAACAATGTTGTGTGGTAGCACAACTCACAAACTGCTGCCAATTCATCCCCATCATGGGACAGCACCACCACGCAGAAATAGCAAAAGTTGGCCACAATTTTTATTGATTAGAGCTGCACATAGGCTTGGTGCCCACATAGGTTCAGAACCAAGCTTTGATCCACCAGCCTTTCAATTGATGAGCTACAGCAGTGGTTCTCAACCTGTGGGTCCCCAGATGTTCGTGGACTTCAGCTCCCAGAAGCCCCAGCCACTATGGTCAATGCTCAGGGCTTCTGGGAGCTGAAGTCCATGAACATCTGGGGACCCACAAGTTGAGAACCACTGAGCTACAGAATCACATCCACTTTGGCAGATAACCACCCAAAATCACAGACGTAGGATTCCACATGTGGAAAGCCATCCAGTAAGCCTGCTTACCCTGAGCACCTTCCTCCTAGATCAAGATCTCATGCCAAACTGTCCCCAAAAGTTGTAAGAAACCATGCAATAAACAACACCACATTGATTATCAACACATATATGCGGGACATAGGTAAGGAGGCTGGAACAAAGCCCCAAAGCCAACTGACACTGGAGCATTAGGGAGCAAGATTAAATAGCCTTCATCCATGCTTCTCTAGTCCCACCCATCAGCCCATGAATTTAAATTTCATTGGCTAATGTTTCCTGCTTCTTCCCAAAGCCTCAGCAAATCACATGGGCTTATGGGAAGAAAAGAATAGCGATCAGTACCATTACTGAATCGGTGCTCTGACTCTTCATTCTGCCCCAGACCATGAACTTGATCCATAGAAAGTTGCAAAGTGTTCTTCCCTGTGTAAATAAGGTATCCTCCTCATACCATGCCATAACTGTAGGGTTCAAGATCCTAAAATAGGAATAGGAATCATTATCAGGGCAAGGACAACCTAGATGCTGTTGAACTTCAGCTCACAGCATCCCTGGGCAGGATGACCAGTGGTGAGCAATGTTGGGAGCCACAGTCCAGCAACATCTGGAGGGCAGCATATTTTCCACCCATGCTCTAATGGAACATGTGTTCTCTGTGCGTAGATGTGAATGAGGGCACATGAAAACAATATGGGCTGATGTGGAGATAGATCCTTTATGAGAAAGTCCTAGAATCAGGGGTTTCAGTCAGACATGGAAGTTAATAGGCAGCTAGAAGTGGAATTACAACTATGGAAAGTTGCTCAGCCAACCAACCAATCACTCAATCAATCAATCACATTTATTATAATCACAGATCTCTCATAAACAGAAGAGCAGAAAATCAAGGTAAAGGAATCACTCCCAGATACAAGAATTCCTGGACGTATACATAAATAGCAGGGCAGGTTGCTCAAAGATTGACCACCCATTATGGCTGGAGGATTTGAGAAGTTGTAGACCAAAATGGTAACTTTTCCAGCCCTGCTCTTGCTTATCCATTCAGCTTTGGGAGCCATTTGACTGCATGTGGAAGAGTCAGCACAGTGTAGCTTTTAGAGTACTGGATTAAATGCAGGTGGCAAAGAGAGGTCAAATCAGCACAGCTTGTCCTGGCCTTTGAGCCAGGTTGATGTGCCCTGTCAAGAATTGGTCCAGCTGGAAGGCTTGCCCATGCCTGTCTACTGCTACTTATAATCTGAAGAAAGATAGGTGAAACACATTCTTCCCATCTGCCCCCAGTTGTCTATCTGGTTGGGCAAAATGGCGTGGCCAATCTAAGTACCTGAGGGATGAGCACCTGTGGGCCTCCAGATGCTACAACTCCCAAAAACCCTATTTCCTATAGCCAGTGGTGAGGGATAATGAGGCCTTTTCCGTTATGCCACTTTCAACATCCTGTGGAATCCTGGGATTTGCAGTTTAGGGAGGGGCCTTTAGAATTCTCAGCCAGAGAACTCTTGGGCCTCAGTCAACTACAAACCCCACAATTCCACAGGATGTTGAAAGTGGAATAATAGCACTACAATAGTGTGGGACAGAAATGACCTGAGGAATGAACAAAGCTAAGATGGTGATGGTAGCAGTAAAGCTGTCAAGTTCACTACAGTTTGATTTTTCTGCCAAGTTTTAATGCTTTATTCCCAAGTTTTATTGATTTATTGTTTTACTGTTTACTGTTCTAATGTTTTTATCTTCTGAGACTACTGTTTGTAACTCCATTGGAAACAAAGACCTTGCTGGCATTCTGTCTTTGAATGAAAACACACTTGAAGAAACCCAGAGACTGAGAGAATGGAGAGGCCTGAGTGTCACTGTCCAAAAACCTTAGGGAGGAGTCAGTATAAATTAGGAGGGAGCTTTACATTTTTGCAACAAATGACACCTGCTGATTCAGGTGATGACATTTCGGCACTCCAGATCTTTTGGACTTCAGCTCCTGGACTTAGATTTGGACAGTGATTGGACTTCAGCTCCTGGAAGCCAGCATGACCAAGGATTATGGGAACTGTAGTCTAAAGCACTTGGAGAGCCAAGCATTCTCCGTCCCTGTGCTAAAGCTACTTCAACAAAAGGGAAAACAGTTATTTGGCACTGTGTGTCTTAGAACTATGGCAGTACAAAGCTCAATACTATGGCCTTTTCTGCACTTTGTTTTTGCAACGGGGCAGAGCGTCCTCCAGCGAGGACATTTGCACTTGGGGCCAGACTGGGTCCGGACTACTTTCTGTAGTTCCAGACTTCATCTCGCTCCAGAACGACCAGAAGTGGTCGCTCACCGTGCTATTGAAAGACCGCTTAAAACAGGTCTTTCAACAGCATGGCGTGCCCCACTCCGTGGCTGCGCTCCGGTGTAGATTTGCAGGCTTGCACCAGCGCGAGCCTGCAGATCTTCCGGGGGCGGGCTTTAGGCTGGCGAGCTTCACCGCTTGGTGGAGAGCCTCCACCAACCGGAAGCTGCCGTTTTTGTCCCCGGAGCAGTGTGTAGCGCAGCCACGCACTGCTCTGGATCAGCCTGGATCCTCCAAGGGAGCATGCCAGTCCAGTAAGTAACAGAACAGGGCGTTTTCTTCGCCAAGTGCGAAAAAGCCCTATATCAGTTCAGATTAATTTCAAAAGACAGAGGCTCCAGGAAGCAACAGTGATAATTCAGTTTGGCCAAGACTGAATTAATTCCATACATACTGCAGAATTTTTTTTCCTTTTCTGATACAGGGCAGGGGAACTTGGGGATTTTTGTTCTGCCACACCAAATAAGGCTGCCAAGCACATTGAGAGGGCAAGATTTTATTATGAGCTGCTAGCCTGATGGTTTGTCAGAGAAGGCACTGACACCAACTGCAGCTGGAAGAAATAACTAATGATTTAACAGCAACTGCTGCCTGGTAAGATGCAATTAAACTAAAAGCAGAGTGGCTGGCAGCCTATTTTTCAAATGGGGAAAGCTTGTTTGGTGAGCCCATGACTGGAAACTCGCATCAACATTGGTAGGTCGGGCTTGTGAGGAACCTGTGGCATTTACAGCATCCAGGATAGTCAAAGCAAAGTGAGAATATGCCTCATAAAATCAGCTCATACCTAGGAGAAAAAAAAGTAAGAAGAGGCTACTTCAAAAAGGAGACATTATTAAATCTTTAATGCATTCTTACTCTGTTTCAGACTCTGCTTCTTTGAGGCTTTTTTTTCCTCCAGCTTTTCATGAAATCTCTTAGCTGTAGTTAAGGAGGAGGGGGAGAAGAAAAACAGAAATGTAAGCCGCTGTAATATCTCTCTTTGTGTATCTGACATGATTCCATTTTTATGCCTCAAAAGGCATGGGACTGTTCAGCCATTGGAAACATTATTTTGTTAGCTGGGGGAAATGGATTAGATACGCTGCATACATTGCCATCCAGGGAAAAAAGGCTAAACTGGATATAATAAGGGGCCCTCTTCACCTCTGGTAAAACTGAAGGTTCACTACAAACGGACACAGAAGAGGCTCATTGCCCTGAGAGACAATTAGGATCAAAGACAACAACAAGTAAGGGCAGCTCAGTTGCACCTCTTATCCATGAATGTTATTGAGAGATCTGCAAAGATTAATGTTTCCTCTGCAGAGCATTTAAAGGAGAATGAGGGACCCAATTTACAAATGGAGAAAAAGATTTGTAATAAATGAACACTTTTGCCTGGGGAACACGTGAACACATCTGTCAAATTATTCCATTGGAAAAAAAATGGGGAGGGGTAGAAGATGACATTTTCATAAGCCGTGCTGCATGAGCTAGACATGCTAATTCCCACAGGGAAAAGAAAGAAAATAATCAGCGCTTGGAAAGAGAACACTGTTACTGCAAAGGCAAAAACCTGCTTTTGACGCCAGCAACAGTAATCCTTGAATCAAGCATGCTGGCCCTATACATTAAGGATTTATAATTGTGGCACTTGAAAAGTTGTTGGATTGCAACTCCTACTATCCCTTACTCAAAGCTAAATTTCTGCCTAGGGCTGCTGTGGGTTTCAGACCAACAATTTCTGGAGGGCCACAGCTTGTTCATCCTCTACTCTACACACATCCCACCCAACTTCAAGGTGAACATTTACGTAGTGTTTGTAATTTTTTTTTATGAAGCCCAAATAACAACTATTAAAGGACATATCAGCAAAAGGAGAAAAGTTACTCGGTGCTGTGTAATTTAGAATTGTGGCAGCATAACACTTTCTGGATGATTTTTTTATTATTATTAAAATATTTTAGACAGAAATTGGAGAAAGTATGAGCCAAAAGATAAATGATGGGACACAAAATTCTTGCCATGTGAGGAAATGTTGAAAAGTTGATCATACAATCCTACACAAATGTGATCAGAAGTAAGCCCCATTAATTTCAGTGGGACTTTCTCCCAGGTAAATATGTATAAAGTTGTAGCCTACAATATTTCAGTGCAGAACATCACTGGATAACAGAGAATGTAAGAGTTTTCAAAGTCATTAATAGCCATCTTTCCTATTCCTCTCTCCAGGAAACATCTCACCACCACCCCATTCCAGTTTCCAGTCAAATACTGTTGTGGAGTGACAGATACTTGAATCAGGATGTTTCACAGCATCACTAGGAGAGCTGGCTTTCTTCCACCTCCTGTTGCTGCTGCTAGCTGTGATGGAATGAGTGCTCACTGCCAAGCTATGCTAGATGTTTTGACAGTTCTTTGATAGTTTCTCCTGCTGTTCTCAACAGATTGGTCCAAATCATCATGGTGCAAATTGAAGAACTTAGCTCCAAGACTGCCTAGTCTCTGAGCCAGGTGTTGCTCTAGTTCATCAAAAGCAGTTTGGAAAGGTATTTAATAGATTTTTTTTATCATTGCTCATTGCTTTTTTTTAAAGTAACTCCTTGTAACGTTACAAAATTTTAAAGGGGATGATTCTTTAAGTTCCTCATTAAATCTTTCTCCCAGTAGCATTCATGAACAGAATGAACCCTTCCAGTTCTGGAAGTGCCAACTTGGATTAATCCCAAGGTCTGCTTGATTTTTTCCTGACTTTTGGACTTCCCCTGGTAGGAGATGGAGAATATTGGCTATTCTGCAAAGCCAGCCTCATTGAATTTCACAAGTTGGCTTAAAATATTGAACAAACTTGTCTGAAGCAGTAGGAATACTAACAATCAGTTTCCAGCCAAGTGTAAATGGAAAATGTCTAAATTATTTAATCTCTAGAAAATGAGGATTGATGAAAAGGCAATGTTTGGTGATGGCAGCAATGCTGGGACTACTATTAGAAGACTGAAGTGCCAAGAGATTGTAGATTGTGAGAGGTACAAGGAAGGTGCCCCAAAATTTGTGTTAACCCTTGGACAATTAATGGTAGAATCAATTATTAGAGACAAACTGAGCAGTTCTTCTGTTAAGCTCCATACCTTCAGCAGGTATCACAAATCACAAAGATCAGAGTGTGAGGTGCACTTATATCATGTGATGTAATTCTCAATGCCATTTTATCCTAGTGAAAATATTACCAGTCACTGCCTACTCTTCAGAACATAAGTGGGAAAAAATCCACAAAGCCAACAATCATCACTAGGGGACCCTGAGGGCCATGTCCAGTTTCTCCCACTAATCAGTCAGACATCTACAACCATCAAGTGAGAGGTATATTGCTACGAATAGCCCAAGAGACCATCTATTTGAACTTGTGCTGCACACATGCAATATTTGTGATAGTACTGAGCACAGCCTCAGAGCACAGAGCTGATGGGCCCCGGGGAGAGGCTAGCAGAACAAATATCCCCAAATGACTCAAGCCAATGAGCCAGTGGATAGGCTTCTCAGTAGGTGAAGGTGGAAATTTCCCAAGGTGGTAGCCCAATTTGGTCTGACCTTGGCTTTTCTGACCTTCAAGTCAGTCATAGTCTAAGAATGAAACAAGGCCCACCCACTGAGCATTCCTGAAGAAATGTTGCAGCAATGTGGCTAGAAGGAAAAATTCAAGATCACAAATAGAATAAAACCTCTTCTTTCTGTCAATATGTCTCTTGCCACTGAAGCACCAGAGTGAAACTTGAAAAATCTAAAATTTGCCTCCAGATCAGTTCATTCCTGATTTTTACCATGGTACTTAGAAAACTATGGACATCTCTCTATGTCTTTTTAAAGTTCTGAGTGTGTGTATCTTTTCTCTCTTCGTGCTTAATGTATTAATAGATGGTTTGTAATCATGAGTTTCTTTACAGACTTTCAGAAACAGATTCCATCCATCCATCCATTCATTCTTTCTTTTAATATTATGTCTTTCTGCCAATCCGGGACACAAGACAGCTCACAATATAGATTAAAACAAAATGTAGCAGGAAAAAATGGTTATGCCTTTTAAAACTTTTGAAACAATTAAATAAACAATCCTATTAGAAACAGCACTAAATTGCAAAATTTTAAAGGCATTTAATGTATAACAGTGAAAATAAAAGTACAGCATTTCCACACCCATGCCACCACTCCAACTTTGCCTGTTGACAGGAGAAGACTAGGGACTAAGTATATTGTTTCTGATCAAACATATTATTCCCTTTGCTAAAATGCAATCTGTCATTGCACTGGAGAATGGAATGTGTCCGTTTTTGGTCTTCATTCTTTTTCCATGATGTTCTTTTAATCTCTTCTCTTCAGCTCAAGTTTTGTGTTGCTATCATCATTCTGGTGCATGTCTCAGTTTCTCCTGTGTGTAATTTTTAGACCCAGGAATGACTTGTGAGGCTGTCTTTGGTGTTGTAAGATGGGAAGCCACTCTAAGTAGAGCAGAATGCCTTCCCAGGTCATGGACCACTGCAGCACACACGGGCACTGGAGTTTTAAAATAACGTGGGGTGTTTTATCCGTCTTGAAGGATGCTCTTAGAATCTTAGATCATCATAGCATTTGTGAGATGTCATTTCTTTGAGGGATGTGTATGTGGTGGGGAGAACTGTTTGCTGTGATTGAGCTATTTCTTTTCTTTCTACTGTTTTCTTCCTTTTATCTAAAATCATAGTCACCTCAGATGACATTTTCTACTTTCCTTTGCGAACACAGAACACAGTACAATTGAAATGAAAGAGCTGAATCACAAGCACCACAGTTCCCTTCGACAGCCATCTTGGTTGTGTGGGAATTACATGGCAGTTGTTTTTAATTTGCCTGTTTCTCTGTCATGTGCCTATGATGGACAGAGATGAACTGGGTACCAAAAACAAAAACAAAACAAAACTCCAAAGACCTGATAGAAAGGAAAGTGAGTAGGTACCACTAATGTGAAAAAGGTTAGAACCATAACATCCACCCCACAAAGCAATAATATTACTTTTTGCACAAGACAAAGAAAAGAGAAGGAGAGAAAAAAAAATCTCTGGAATGCATCAAGCCTATTACAGCTATAAAGTTGGTATGGATTTCTAAGACCCAGGAAAGATAATATTCCTTATTAATTTGATCTATATCTGTTAATGAGGAAGTTTACAAAGGCCATTTCTGCCCTAGACTGTTATAGCGCTCTTCTTCCACTTTCAACATCCTATGGAATCCTGCAGTTTGCCGTTTAGGGAGAGGTCGGCCAGCCCCTCCCTAAACTGCAAATCGCAAGATTCCATAGGATGTTGAAAGTGGACTAAGAACGCTATAACAATCTAGTGCGGAAATGGCTAATCTGTAACACTTTTCTAACATCTGCCTAAAGTAGAAGTCCAGCAATATGGTATTCTTTTATAGCACTCCCCTAGCTTCCAGAGGGATGATTTTCGTCTGTTGCATAGCACAAAAATTTCACATATTGGACTTCAACTCAGAATGCTTGCTCGAGGATTCTGGGACTTGTAGTCCAAAATGTAACTCTTCTGAGTTCTGGTCTAAGGCAAGAAAAGCCAGCAGGAGTCTGCAGTACCCAAAAGACTAGCAGAATTTTTGTGGCAGCCCCTTTTGTGACCCAACGTGCATACAATGACTTCATCAAATGCTTCCAGTCCTTGAAAGCTTATGGTACAACAGATCTGTTCATTTTCAAAGTACCGCAAGACTCTTCAGCACATTCTTCAGACATGAGAGCAAGAAAAGATCCACTGGAACACCGTAAGAATAAACCTTGCATTGCTTTCTCTGGTAGTTCATGCTGTCCTTTGAGTTTAATCAGGGCACAACATTTTCCAATCTTAAAATATGTCTCCTTAAAAAACACATATGATAAAAAGCAGAGAGAGCCTTCTTCATATACAAGCATTGGTTCATTTAATGAAAAACATGTCTCCACTTTGATATACAGATGATGAAACTGGTAATAAAACTGTTTCTCTTCACTTAAAGTAGACCAGAGCTTTCAATCTTAGGCCATTTCTGCACTACACTATTATAGTGCTACTTTCCACTTTCTGCTTGTAGTTTATTGCTGCCAAAGAGCTCTCTGGCTGAGAATTCCAAAGCCAGCCCCCAGCCCCCCCCGGCTAAACAGCTAACCCCATGATTCGATAGGATGTTGAAAGTGGAATCAAAGCACAACAGCTGTATAGTGCAGAAATTGCCTTATTCTCTTGTGTCTCCTCCTAACTTCCTATTAACTCCTGTCCCATGCCATCATGTTCATCAAAGTCTCTACGAAAAATCATGAAAAACTTAGACCTTTTTAAAAACAATATTTCTATTCATTGCTGCAAGGATGAGAACAGACATCATACTGAGCAGCACCACAGTGCTCCAAAGAGGATGCATGGAAAAGCCAGTGTCGCTTCTAATGGATTTGTAGATACCATCACTTGTCAGAAGAAAATGTATAAGAGCCGCATTCTTTTTGATATTCTTCTTCATGGTGTTTAACAGGACATGCAATTTGGTTATTGATGCTGCCTGTGATATGGTAGATTCTTCCTTTGACAGATATGATGGCTGGAATCTTGTCGGGCAATTGCAAATACATAACCTGCAGTTACGCATTCACAACAGCTATGTATTTGTGACCCTTAGTTTACAGGCTACATAAAGGCTGAAAGTTCCCTAAACCCCACTTACTGGTAAGCAGCCACTGTAATTGACAGAAGTCTGTTCCCCTCTTGATTGGGAAGCAGCTGCCCAACATTTCTACCCACTTCCACGCGAGTAATCTCTGGTGTGAGGAGGATTTGCAACAGGGGTCATTCTTCTGCCTATTACGCTGTAGATTGTTCATGAGAGGGGATGGGAATGTCAGACAGCTACTTCTTGATCAACAGGGGAATGGATCCTTGTCAATCCCAGCAGCTGCTTAACAGTAAACGGAGTTTTGCGGAGGTCATGGTGGAATTCACGATGTAGCAAAGTTGTTATGGTGCTAATATAGAACACAATGGTTATATAGGATTTGAGGGATTATTTCTATTGTTCTTGTTTTTAACATTTTGGTATTTTTAAGATGTCCTCAATCTTTTTTTTAGGGGGAAGAAATGTCTAATTAACTGAAACAACAACAATAACATTGGCTGAACCCTGTTTGTATGATATCACACGTGCACCCATGTTCTCAGTCCCACACAGTCACAAATGGTAGAGTCCAAGGCAGGTTCTCATCATTGGTGTCGCACATACGAATTCACAACAGGGATTCTGGGACTTTATATGTAAGATTCAGGGTGAAAAGTTAGCCAATGGAAAAGAAAAAACTGTTGTCCTGCTGAAAAGGTTTTGTCAGTTTGCTGTTTTCAACTTGCAGCCTTGCCTAGTATCTCGAATCCCACTTAGGTGCTTGCTGAGCGATGGGGTGTTCGAATGGTTTCCATTTCAGTCTGTGACAGGCCAGTTGCATACTGGATGGATGAGACAGTGATTGTTCTGACAGGTTACTCTTCTGTCATTTATTTTCAGAGGCCTCAGTGCTTTGTTCTTGCTTTCTGGTTGGTGACTAGAAGATTCGGCCAACCAACACAACAGCTACCTGACCCCCCCGCACTTAAAAATGGATGCTATTGAAAAGAGGTAGTCTGCTACTGCATGCCCTTCCTACACAGTGTCAATAATACCAACATGTCTGCACTGCTTGTGCAGCACAAGCTGTGACGGAGCTCCTTCATACACCAAAAGTCTCCATAATTGGAGCATTATTGATATCATTGGAGCTAGGGGTTAAGATCTCCACTAGGGTAGTTTCTACGTTCCAGAGTTAACGTCAGAGAGTTTGCCAGTTGGCATACATTCTTGCAGAGTTTAATTTAACCCAGTTGTTGCCATTAGGATCTTTTCAGCCAATAAGGGAATTAGTGGCTACTAAAACCATTTGAAGGTATCATCCTATCCACACATGCGTGTGCGTGTGTGTGTGGTCCTCCTCTGGACACGCTCCAGCTTGTTGATATCCTTCTTGAATTGAGGTACCCAAAACTAGACACAGTATTCCAGATGAGGTCTAACCAAAGCAGAATAAAGTGGTACCATTACCTCCCTCAATCTAGACACCACACTTCTATTAATGCAACCAAGAATTGCATTGGCTTTCTTGGCTGCTGCATCACACTGCTGACTCATGTTCAGCTTGTGATCCACCTAGACTCCAAGATCCCTTTCACACGTACTGTTATCCAGCCATGTGCCCCCCATCCTATATTTGTGCATTCCATTTTTTCTGCCTAAGTGCAGGACCTTACATTTCTCTCTGAATGAAATTCATTTTGTTAGGTCTGGCTATCAAGATTGCAGCATAGAGTGGGAGAGAGAAGGACTAAACTTCCCTTCCTAGTATAGTATAGACCCAGTTTTGGCACCTGCTATACCACTGGTTGTTATAACAGTTACAAAACCCAAAAGTTATAAAAACAGTTACAAAACTCAAAAGTTGTTTCTGCTTTATGACAACCCTAAGGCAAAACTATCACAAGGGCTGAGAGTGTGTGACATGCCCAAGGTCCCCTAGTGGGTTTCCATGGCCAAGTGGGGAATCAAACACTGGTCTCCAGGGCCATAGTGCAACCAAACCACTACACCATGCTGGCTTTCTCTGCCATCGCTACTATCTTATCTTATAGATACATGCTATATGGAGAAGAAGCCCAGGCAGTGACCAGGGGATTTCCAGTGCCAGCCAAAGCTTTTAACCTATCCCTGTGAATAGCAGAAGGAAAATAAATAGTGCAACAATGAATATGCACACACACAAATACCCGGAGTCATAAACACATGCACAGATTGCTGAATTCAAACTTTTCTGTTGCCATATTTGGTCTGCTTGGCACAGAAGTTTCCAGCATATGTATCAGTATTTATAGCTGTCAGCGCAGCATACATACACACAGCCCCTGGCTTGGTGCTTGCTATAGGAGTGGCTATTCTTTGCCTTAAGTCTTCTTTGCTTCAAGAGAGCCTTCGGAATTCCCAGGACAAACCCCAGCAATGGGTATGACGCCCGTCGCTGTCGTAATCTGAGCAGCCTGTTTCTTCTCCCAGTCTGGGCATTAATAGAAGCCTCACTCACAACCAGCTTGGTCATCTGATACATCTCAACAGCTGTACGTCCTGCTGCTGCTGCTTGTCTCCCCCCCATCCGCCCCACTGCTAGCTCCCTTCCCCCCTCCTCGCTTCTCCACTTTGCCATTGCAGGACTGACATTTGAACATGCTTAGATACGCCAAGACTTTGGAAGACAACTCAGATGACTTGCAGTGTTCCTTGCCACCAGCAGATTAAATCCACAGCCAGCCCTCACCACTGCGCCTTGGCCTAAACCTTCCAGCCATGACCGAAGGCAAGACTTTGAAAGTCCGGGTGACTTTTGCCATTATTTTGATTGGTGTCGCCTTAATGTTTACAGCTGTGGTGACGGATCACTGGGCCGTGCTGAGTCCTAAGGTGGAGGAATACAATGCTACCTGTGAGACAGCCCACTTTGGACTCTGGCGGATCTGTATAAAACGGATCTTCATGAAAGAAAACGAGACGGACAAAGAGCAGGGTTGTGGCCCAATAAGCCTGCCAGGAGGTAGGTGTCCCCATATAACCGCCTGACAATGCATTGCAGAATATATTAAATCAGCAAGGCAGATTATTTTTTGGAATGTTAGAGAGCATGCTGGGAAATGTCACCACCAATGTTGCTTTTGAGCTCGCCCAAAGCGACGTCCTCCTTCATACTTCCCTGAGGCTTGCTCTCTCTGCTGCCCTGGCATGTATGGTGTTAATGTTCAGTGCAGCGCTCACCAGCTGTCCTACTCTTAAGGGAAACCAGTAGGGGAGGTAAAAAGCAGAGAGGAGACAGAACATGAAATATGTTTTCTCTGGATTCTTTGATCACAGGAATGCCAGTGAACCTAGCCTTGCCAAGTCTGACAGAAATCTTTATTCGAATGTCGGAGGGGGAGCTTGGCCTAGATAACCCCTACAGTGTCAGACCATATACTGGCAGCATATCCATTAAATCATGCTTCTGATTTGGATAATTATGTAAGAGGGGGGGAAATACATCAAAAATATGAAACTAGTTTACAGGCAAAAGCTTCTCTGAATAACTTTAATGGCTTAGGATAAGACTGCAGACAATGGGCCAGTTCACTGCAATTTAAAAACAAACACCCAAAAGATCCACAGGTACATTCCAGCTACAAATAACTCCAATGAACCCTTTTTCAGGTACATCTAAATGTATGTCAATAGAAAGCATCACAGATAACAAAAGTGGTGTAGCAACCAGATAGGTCTATTGTTGCTGCTGTTGCTACTGGTGCCTGACCTGTAACTTCAACTGTATTCTCCAGAGCCCCTTTTCAAAGAATTAACTGAGCAAATCATTGAGTCTGGGAGGTAGGTCTGGGACACTTGGATTGTGAAAGCAGACTTTCCTGTTGTCCCCAGGCATTTGTTCAAAGTATGAAGCACTCTTGTACGTGTAGAAGTGAACATAGGCATTTTGTATCTTCGCACAGAGAGGTCCATATGGGCATACATGTCTCAGATTATTGACAAAGGTACTTATGTCAAAGATAGTGACGACCACCATTCTCTCCCATCTCCCATTCTCTCCCACCTGCCTTGCTTACTTCTGTGCATTTGGATTCCCTGGTTGGTCTTTGACAAGTGTTTCAGGACTTTTTTTCTGTTCAGCTAGACCTGCACAGAGATGTTCAGGCAAGATGAGTAAACTACCCCAGGCCTTGGGAGCTCCAGACGCTGGGGCCACCTAAGAACCCTCCCTTTGTGGACTGTGGGAAACTGGTTCTAATGGCAAGCCGTACCATGCTGTGGGAGGGAGTTTATAATGTATAGCCTAGACCCTGGGGAAGACAACGACTCTTTGCACATTAGAAAGAAGGGAAAAAGGTGTCACCAGAAAAGGCATAGCTTTGTCCTCTGGAGATTGGTACATGAGGACACAGATATAGGTGTGTGTTTATTAGTTTAATAAACTGTTTAATTCTTAATTAATTACTAAACTAATAAGTAAAGTTGAATTGTTGTGCAGAAAAAAGAATGAGAACAGGCACCCTTTTCTTCATCCGTACATGATGTATTTGCCAAAGCTCCAACTTCTGTACAATTAAAAAAGTACAAATGCCCCATCTTTCCTTGGCACCTAGGATTATAAAGTGTTTGGCTCGGAGCTGTGACAAAATAGATCACGTATGTGGCTTGTTCTCCATTTACTAAGATCACCAAGGTTTACGTTACCTCAGGAGGCAGGTACATGGTATCACTGAGAACTTGTGCTCCTTACTATGACATAATGCACAAAGCTAAAACCAGTCTTCGTAAAAGCCCCCAGCATGCTAATAGGGCTAGGGTTGCCATATGTTCCTTCCTACAGTCTGGGCATCTAATTTGCACATTATGCAAATCAATCTATTTATGCAAATTTCTCATTTACATTCAATAAACGCACATTAAGCATGTTAATTGCCCCCCCCCGCACCCAAGTACAGAGTAATGTTCAAAGTGGTGGATCTGGAACAGGGAGACCCAGATCTCTGCTTGGTCATAAAATTTACCATGAAACCTTGGATCTTCACAGCTTCTCAACAAACCTGTCTTAAAGTTCCCTTGCTTTGTGGGCTTCCGGCATTCATGCCAGTCATGCTCCATTCCCCTTACTCCCTGTATAAGGCAGTGCACCCCGCCCCCTGCTTCCCAGAGGCTTTCACTCACACAGCCCACTCTCTCTCCCTTCCTACCTCCTCCCCATCTCACCTTGCACCCTTGCAATGCAACTCTCCCTTCCTTCCTGCATGCCACCGTGCACACTACTCATTCTCCCTTCCTCTCTGTTCTCTCCTCATCTCATCTTATAATCTTATGACGTGCTCCCTCCTTTGGCACTTGAACTTCACCACTTGCACCACTCTCTCTCTCTTTCTCCTTGTGCCTAAAAGGCTGGGGTGAACTTGTTTCTTGCAAAATAATTTGAGAGAAGACAGCTTCCATCTTTTGCCCCATGTCTCAGCTTTTACAAGGGCTAGAGACTTACCTTTTTAGGAAAAGAAAAGTTTAGAATTCAGGCCAAAGGATGATCCAAAGAGCCACCAAATACCATGCCTAAAATCTAGGCAAAACACAGTCAACTTCTTGGTATGGCAATAGGAAAAGATAGGGTTGTCCCGTTAACTGGGCAATAGAAAACAGTTTGCTCAGACTACCAAACACCCTTCAGTGCTTTCTGTGGTTCCTTCCCTCTCCTTGTTTGTACACCATGCTCAGAAGAACCTCCTGTCCTCAGAGGGCAGGAAGTGAACACCCCACCATTAAAGCTGTTGCAGACACAGTAAGTTGAACACTTCCTACATCACAGGAAAGCTACCTTCTGTGGAAAATAGAGCCAGGTTCCTGCGGCCTCCCTAATGTCCTATCACTCTTGCAGTGCCTCTCTTAGCAGCGTCTTCCTTCAGAGTAAGGCAATTGCCTCAGACAGTGAGTCCAGAAAACCAGCAGCAGTGTAAAGAAGAAGAGCTCTGTGTGCTATTGCGCTGCACATCCTAACCCAGCCTGCCATACACAGGTGCAGTGGAGAAAGTTGTCCCATTGCCTTTGTTGCAAAGGAGAGTGACTGCATCCAATGGCTAGCAATTCTGATGAGGAAGTAAAGGCACCAATGGCTAAAGAAACAAAGGCTTTATTGCAACAATGCCATTAAGGCCGGGAAAACTATTGTAGGAAATGTAGGAAAGCTGCATTCATTTAAATGCTCTCCATTAGCACTGATGAAGAAATAACTGCTGGCCTATAGGAACAAAAGGGTGCTAAGATAACACTGAAGAATGAAGAAGATCCACTTTGGGTTAAAGGGGGAGAATGCAGGAGGGGCAGGAAAAGAAAAAGAAGAAATATCCCTATCAGATCACTTCTCAGATAGGTGGATGAGAGATTAGAAGACTTTGGTCACTGGAAACTACTTAACCCTATCACTGGGCTTCTTGCCAAGACGTCTTTAACTCTTTAAATGTTGAGCATTGTTACACTTCCAACAAGTTGAAATAAGGTTCAGCCATTAGTGTGGTAGAAGCTCTTGTACATGGAGTAAGGGAGGCTACTGTTCTTTGCCTCGAGCAGTGAAATGTTTTGGGTCACCCTTTCTTTTTTCCATGTGTGAGCTGGCCACATCCATTGCCCTCCACAGACTGCTCATTACTAGTACTGCTTTCTCAGTCCATCTTCCACTCCATTTTTAATCTCTCCCAGCTTCTTGGAATAAAAGAGGATATTTCACTCAACCACTGTTTCCCAGTACCTGAAGGAGACATCAACATCCAATTAATTTGCTTGTCAGAAACTAATAGTTCAAACAGACAGCCTTAAAGGTGGGGTCTCGCTTGCCCATGGCACCCACTGATCAGCTTTCCAGATTCGTTCATGCAGCTACTCATCTGCATGTACAAAGACCCACCATGGTCAGGGACCTAAGATGTTCATGGCACCCATTTGCTGATTTGATGAGGGACATCATGTCATTCTTCTACACGTGCAGAGCTCCTAGCTTGGGGAGCTGTTGTCCCTGGAAGTCACTGGATGACCTACCAGTGTCCCTTACAACACTCAATTGTGTCTGCACAGTCTTGTATGTTGTTGTTAACTGCTGTCAAGTCAACTTTGTCTTACCTCCAAGTCACCTATCATCAACCACCCTGGTCAGATCTTGCAGACTCAGGGCTGCAGCTTTCTTGATTGAATCTATCCATCTGTGATGTGGTCTTCCTCTTTTCCTACTGCCTTTTAGCTCACCAAGCATTTCTGCCTTTTCTAGGGAGCCATGTCTTCTCATGGTATGTCCAAAGTATGACAGTCCAAGTTTAGGTATCTTGGCTTCTAGGGAAAGCTCAGACTTGATTTGCTCCCGGAACCATTTATTTGTCTTTTGAGCCATCCACCATATGCTCAGAACTCTTCTCCAGCACCACATTTCAAATGAAAAGCCTTGTATGGGGGGACCTACGTCACCCATGGCACAACCTTCCAGACTACCTTGTATAGAATCATATCATATATCTGCATGTTAAGAGTTCATGAATAGATCTCTTCCAGCTCAACAACCCTCACAGATGAAATATATTCCTTCCCTTCATTATTCCAAAATGATAGTTATCAATCATTAATATTATTATACCATCAACAAAATGTAAGAAAAAGATATAAAGATGTAACATAAACAATTCTATTCACACTGTTGTAATTGTTAGTTAGGTGGAAGCAGGAAAGATAATTCCAGCAAAATATGTTTTGGCAAAGCTGAGTAAACACAGTTGAAAGCGCTGTCGAGGCATTAATACATAAATCAAAGGAGGATTAACAGTTTCATTGTGCCTTAATACAGGAGCAACAAGATTAAACCAGAATTTAAAAGAAACAAGGAGCTTTTTACCTAGAATTATGTGACAGCCATAGGTTGTAATTCAGTGAATGTTTTTAAATGCAGCTTTTGAGATAATTGCAGTGGGTTTGTTTTTGTATTTAGTTTTTGACCAGGGTCTTTCCCACTTTTTGTATGCCTGTGATTAAAAAGAGGAAGCTCATCAGAAGACAAATTGAAAGCTTTCAATTTATTAGCAGGAATGTTAGCAGATGATTGCAAAGCTTCGGCACTTTAATTTCATTTTGCACAGCATTGCACAGCCCTGGATGTCTTGAGAGCTCTATAAAAATAATAAAAGATAATTGCTGGGCATAATAAATTACATATCTGTCATTCAAAAGAAATGTGAATATTTCTGAGAGTCTCAGATGACAGGAAGCTGGTGGGGGGAACACACCCAGTGATGCCATGTGCAAGGCAGTTTAATAAAATTCCAAGAATGTTCATCAAACCCCTTCCACAGAGTCTCCCATCCACACCCACTTACCCACCCCCTCAGTCGAGTACCATAAATTTTAGTCACACATCTCTGACTTACAATCTCTATAATTGCCTATTCATTTACTGTGCACATTTGAAAGGCAGCAGAGGGGGTGTGTATAGCTCAGCTATGTTCCATCCATGCAGGCACATGCTGACATCCGTCAAAGGGAGCAAATACACTTGAGCTGCACTGGTTATGAATCTGTTTTATTGAGACAGCTGATTATTTACGGGCTTCACATGTAGCCCAACAGGTGAGGCTGATTTGTGCATTTCACCCAAATTCTGTTACTGCAGTAAGGAGAAAACAGTCAACCATGTGTTTGTACAGACTCACATCTCTCTCTCTCTCTCTCACACACACACACACACACGCACAAACACACAAACACACAAATAGAAAAGGAGCATTTTTTTCTTCCCTGCAGCTATTCATGACCTTGTCTTTCAATTTGCTCTAGAGCTCTGAAAGATGATCAGAACATAATGGATGGAACAAGGGTCTCAGATGGTCTGAGACAAGGATCTTGGAGTGAGAAGGTGTAGAGGAAGGGAAGTCCTGATGTGTAAATCTAAGTGCAGTTGCATGACATTATAGTTACAAGTCACTGTGATGTAGTGGTTTCAGAGCTGGACTAGGACTCTCCCAGAGTCTACTCCTCTTTGTGTCATAGGCCATTTCTGCCCTACACTGTATAGTGCTATTATTCCACTTTCAACCTCCTGTGGAATTCTGGAGTTTGTAGTTTGCTGAGGCCAAGAGCTCTCTGGCTGAGAATTCTAAAGGCCCCTCCCTGAACTGCAAACCCCAGGATTCCATAAGAGGTTGAAGATGGAGTAATAGCACCGTAACAGTGTAGTGTAGAAAGGGCCATAGACATGTTTAACATGAATTTACACATGTATGTGTCTTGCTTTGGACAAGATTCAAGAAAGCATTGAGTAACTTCTTGCACTCCACCCAAAATCTCCTCTCCCTGGGCTGCTGCTGCTGCTCCTACTTCAACAGCTGTTAAATGGCTGTGGAGGGAGACACAGGATACAACTAAGCAATGGGAACTGCCTTCCACCTCCACTGCAAGTGCCTGTCCCTGGTACCAGCTACCTTCCCAGGGCTATGAAATGGGCCTGGCAGTGCTCTCTGAAGCTTGGAAACTGAAGAAGCATTGTATGTTGTCTCACAGAAAATGGATGCTTGAGTATCCCCAGGAATATCCCACCAACTGGATTCTGGCTGATAGACCCAAAGATGAAAATAACCAATCTGAGGGCGTTTCTGCACTATACTCTTACAGTGCTATTATTTCACTTTCAACAGCCTATGGAATCCTGGGATTTGTAGTTTAGGGAGAGGCCTTCAGAATTCTCAGTCAGAGAGCTCTTTGGCCTCAGTAAACTACAAACCCCAGAATTCCATAGGAGGATGAAAGTGGAATAATAGCACTGTTACAGAGGCCCTTTTCGCATGGTATTCACCATGCGAAAGGGCCTCTGGAGCATCGCACAATTGTGAGGAGTGGTCCACGTGACATCCTCGCAATTGCGCGATGCTGCTGGGGCCGGCAGGCACCGATCGCGCACTATTTCATTTTTGGCTTGTAGCCGAAAATAGTGTGCGATTGCACATCACTCCAGGGCCCCGCACGCACTTACCGTCCTCTGGAGCTGCGGCGCTTGTGCTTCCTGCCCCAGCTCAGCTGCTCTGCGGAAGGAAGAGGAGGAGCCCTCACACTGCCTGCTCGCCAGCAGCTGTGGAGGCGAAGCAGCGGGGATGCGAGAGCCTCTCGCAAGAGGCTGCTCACGCAATCCCCGTGCCCCCGCGCCGCGAAAAGGTAAGGTGCAGAAAGTGCCAGAGTTGTGCAGAAAGGCCCTGATTTTTCTGCTTTTTAAAAGTCAAGCAACAAGGCAACAGCTATCATAGTTAAGCTTCACAATTAACACAAACAGTGTTCATATCAATGCCAACAGGAAATATTTTGCTGTCTCAGAGGTGAGGAGAAAAAAAAACTAGTTTTTTGTTCTCACACAAAACAACAAGTCAAATGAGGATTAAAATCCCTAAGGTAAAACACATTCATTTTGTAGAAAATCATATACCAAGATCGCAGCTTGGTACAAAGGGATCTGGACAACTGGTCCAAGTTATCATTGAAGGATTGTACATCATTTCTGATCCTCTTAATATACATTGCACACAATAAACATTGTTGCATAGACTTGGGATGGGCCAGCTCTGGGCTTGTTTGAGAGACATAAACGTATATAAAATGCCATGTGGCAATGAATGACTATAGCACATAGCAACTTTTCATCAATCAAAACAAACATTCCTAATTGAGAATGCAAGACAGCAAGTTTTTCAAACAACAGCAACAACATGTGTTTTTTTTAACCTTTGCTTGAAATAAATTGCCTTCATTCTGTTGAGCAATAAGAGATTCTATTCAGGAAAGCATTCCCAGGTGCAGCCCATGAATCACACTCAAAGTTATCTTTAAATCACTGCTGCTTTAATCTTAAACAATTTCATTGTGAAGGACTATTCTATTCATTTCCTTAGAATGTATTCTAACCCTCAACAACTCTACTGGCTCTCATGATACACAAGTGCCTACCCAACCTATGCTCTGTGTACTTCACTATCAAAGTTAGCAGTGATGCTAACAGTGTAGCAGTATACGAAGCTGATCAGAATGCACGGCAACTATATAAGCCTTATACATCCAGTTTGGCCTTAAAACCACTCTTTCTCCCCTCTGCTAGTGAACCACAACAGTTCTGACCTAGCCTAAGCTTTATACCAGTGGTTCTCAACCTGTGGATCTGCAGATGTTTGTGGACTTCAGCTCCCAGAAGCCCCAGCCATTATGGTCAATGCTCAGGGCTTTTGGGAGCTGAAGTCCAAAAACATCTGGGGACCCACAGGGTGAGAACCACTGCTTTATACAGTAAATATCCCTGTAACGTCCCTGTTCCAAACTTAAAACAAATGTGGCCATTTATCGATAAATAAACTTGATGCAAAATGGTAATTAGAAAGTAATAAGATAATCAGACTGTTAGAGTATGTTTTACCAGGTGAAACATAAAACTGGCAATCCACCTATCATCTAGGATAATTCTAAAAATATAGAGTTTTGAAAAACCGCAAGTAGCTCCCCCTTGCCCAAGTGAGCAAGCAAGGGAATACACACGAGGGAATGCACATGCATGGCTTCCTTCCCTGCATTTTCCCCGTTCCCTTCCAGGGCTCTCCCCTCCCATTCCATTCAGGGCTCCCCACTGCCATTCCCTTGCCTTTTGCCTGGGCATGCATGCCTTCCTTCTCTGCACCTGGGAAAAAGGCAAACGAATGGGAGTGGGAGCCCTACACACAAAGAAGGCACATGTGTGCCTTCCCCCATTCTCCCCCTCCTGTTCATTTGCATTTTGCCTTGGTGCACATGCCTTCCTTCTCCATACCCAGGCAAAAGGCAAAGAAATGGGAGGGGGAGGCCCAAACACAGAGAAGGAAGGCAAACACAGCCAGGCAAAATGCAAAGGAATGAGGGGGAGAAGACATGCACACACTCTGTGAATAATCAGATTTGTGAAGGTCAAACCTGCAAATGTGGAGGGACGACTGTAGAATCATAGAATCACAGAGTTGGTACAGGGGCACCCAGTCCAACCCCCTGCCATGTAGGAGCCCACATCAAAGCATTCTAGCCTCTGCTCAAAAACCTCCAAAGAAGGAGACTCCACCACACTCTGAGGCAGCATATTACGCTGCCGGACAGCTCTGACCATCAGGAAGTTCTTCCGGACATTCAGGTGGGATCTCCTTTCCTACAGCTTGAATCCATTGCTCCTTGTCCTAGTCTCTGGAGCAGCAGAAAACAAGCCTGCTCCCTCCTTAACATGACATCCCTTCAAATATTTAAACATGGCTATCATGTCCCCTCTTAACCTCCTCTTCCGCAGACTAAACATACCCAGCTCCCTAAGCCATTCCTCATGGGGCATGGCTTCCAGATCCTTCACCATTTTGGTCACCCTCCTCTGGACACATTCCAGCTTGTCGAACTCCTTCTTGAATTGAGGTGCCCAGAACTGGACACAGTATTCCAAATGAGGTCTAACAAATGCAGAATAAAGTGGTACCATTACCTCTCTTGATCTAGACTGTAGTTTTGATTTTTCAACGATCTCTGTTATTAAGGCTGAGGAAGAAAACTCTAACTTTGTGAAAGTGCTGTTGAAATGGACATATCATTGCTCTGCTAAATGCTAGTCCTGATAATAAACTTACAGGGAGGTCCAGTGATGGAGGGAAGTGAACAATACAAGTCACCAGAGGCTGGAGATAGATTTACTTATTTACTTACTTATTAACTAACTTAATTTACATACTACCATTTTCCCATCATGGGGTCTAAAGCAGCATGCAATGTTTTAAAAGCACAATACAATTTAAAACATTCTTAGCACAATAAAAACTCCTAGATCCAAAGCAGCTCAGACTGTAAGCATATTAATATGCTACTGAATTCATTAACTTAGTCTAAGCTCAGAATATTAATCTAAACTGTTGATTGTGCTTGACAATATTTTTTAGCTTATTTCTGTTGTTCTTGTTGTTGTTATTGACTTTTAAGTCATTTCTGACTTATGGTGACCCAAATGCGAATATCTCATGGGGTTTCCTTGGCAAGATTGATCCAGAGGGGGATTGTTATTGCCTTCCTCTGACTGTGAGCTGTCCATGGCTGAGCAGGTATTTGAATCCTTGTTTCCTTGAGTCCTAGGCCAACACTCAAATCACTATACCACATTGGCTCTCTTCCATAAGACGAGAACTGGATAGGTCCTGGGGACAAGACTGCTGGGCCTCTGCTATCTCCAATCTGAGACAGTAATCCTGTTGGCATCTCCAGTTTCACTGTCTCCAGCTGGATTCTTCACTAGGAACATGAAATGGTCAAGAGGGTACTGTAGTTCTACTGCTGTCTCTGTTCTGAGATAAAAAGTGTCAGAGAGATTAGCTTCCCAACTGGCTGCAACAATTAAAAGAAACAGATAAAACATAATAGTTAAAAATATTTTTAAAACTTGAAATGTAATCAAACTGTCTATAGAACTGAATCCATTTTAAAAATATACATCAAAAGACAAGAGTAACAGAAATAGAACAGCACCTCATTAAAAGCCCTTGCAGTTAATTTTAAAAGCCTGTCAGAATAATAATTTTTAAAACTTTTTAAAAGGTTTCACTGCCAGTGGAAGTACAGCCAGGAGAGAACCAGCTGACCTTCCTAGGGAGGGAGTTCCAAATCCTGAAGCAGCCACCAAGCAGGCCCACTCCTGCATCTCCCTCACATATGCCTATGAGGATGGCAGAACAGAGAGAAAGGCCTTCACCAAAGATTTCAGGGTCTTCTCTGTGTTCATAATGGAGAAAAGAATCTTTATATAGCCTGGGCGCAAGCTGTAAAGGACTTTGTAAGACTTTGAACTGTGCCTGGAAATGGACCGTTAGCTAGGAGGTAATGTTTAATTGGTCTCAGCACTCTGGCTGCAGGTCTCTGGAACAAGTGATGCTTCTGAATATTCTTCAAAGGCAGCCCTGCATAGGATGTAACTAAGGTCATTTCCGCACTTGATCCTATCCCGTTGTTCTCTCATTGCAATCCTGGCAGCGCCTTTGCTGGGAAGGGAGTGCAACAGGAGCACTTCTCTCCGCACTCAGCTTGCTCTTGTGCAAGGGAGTGCAGGCGACATGTGCCTGCCTTCCACAGTGCAGCAGGGCTCTTTCCAATGCTGCACCGTGGAAGGAAGCGCCTCTATCACAATTTCTGCTCTTCTGCATGGCAGGTAAGGACTGGAGCGGCACACAACTGCAGGAGCTTAACGGATTTGATCCGTTAAGTGAATATCTTGTGAGCAGGATGGCCATGGGACTGCAATGACATCACGCAGAAGTATGGCCTGCAGACCACTGCCATCCCATCCCCATAGTGGGACTGCAATGCCTTGCACAAATGGCCTAAGACATGTGTCCCCATGCCCTGATCAGACATCTCCAGAAATAGGCAGAGCTGATGCAATAGCTGTAACTGAAAATTACATCCAGAAGATTCCAGATTTTTTTTTTCCACAACACCAGTATACATAAAATTAACTCTGGGCCTTAATCAAAGCAAACTTGAGATGCCACTTTCTGAAAGGTGCAATTATGCAGCCTGATTTGGGCCACTTCCACCCTATTCTGTTATAGTGCTATTATTCCACTTTCACTACAGAATTCTGGGGTTTGTAATTTACTTAAGCCAAAGAGCCAAAGAGTACTCTGGCTGAGAATTCCAAATGCCCCTCCCTAAACTGCAAAACCCAGAATTCCACAGGATGTTGAAAGTGGAATAATAGCACTGTAACAGTGTAGTGTGGAAATGGCCTTATTTGCCATTTGGGTATAGTGCCAGAACAGTGCTGTAAGACTGCAATATTCCGTTGCCCAAGCCCAAATGATTCCTCCCCAGCCCCTGCAATAACAGACAACACACACACACTGCTGTAGTATATCACAACATGCTATTTGGCAGCCATCACCAACCCGCTGCTGCCTTCCAGCTGTATGGAACTCCACTTCCATTAGTCCCAGCCATTTCTGCTGCCATCGGGGTGATGTGAGTTGTATTCTAACAGATTTAAACAGCACTAGGTTGAGCGAGACTGCTACAAATAGGACTTCCTTTTGAAGAAAACAAGATTAATAATACATCTTTGGTTCTAAAAAACTTAGAGCTGGCCCAAGACATTTTACTGCCTGAGGTATAACGGCAAACGGCACATACCACTCAGCCAAGTCAAGGTGCTCAGTACCCTAAACTGAGCAAATTATTGTACATAAGACAGAAAATCTCACAAGCGCTTCTTCCCATTCTTGGCAGTAAAAAAAACAACATATTTCGTAACTGTCACGGTGGGGGGCTTTTTGACATCCTGAGTCTTTTACTTGAGGCACTTGCCTTCACCTGTCTAAGAGTAGGGCCAGCCCTGCATTACATGTAGTTCTTTGGATTCTAATCATATTATTCCCCCCCCCCGTTTTTTCCCTTGACCTATAAACTACTACATCCTCATATTTTAGAATAAGAGTATTTGGCTGGGGGCAAAAGGAAGATGAGTTTATTCTTTCAGCACTTATTTATTCTCATGCTGATTATGAACATGGTGCAGCTGAAAAAGAATATGGAGGTCTATTGTCTAAGCCAGAGCAACACACGTTGTGTGCAGATCCCCACGCCCATTTTCCTGGCATCAGCGCCATTCACTTACCATAAATAAGTAGCACAGAAGCATAAATGATGTGCTAAGGAGCAACATTAAACAATAACTATCAGGCCGACACAAGCATGAAGGCACACACAGCAGAAAGCCTCAAACATTTTCTCCTTTATTCTCCACTAGCAGTTTATTAGAGTGTTTAAAATGCTATTGATCCATAAACCAGTTGACAGAATATTCTTGATGTAAATTGCCCAGGGGGGTTTCTGACTCCGCTGCTGCAGATGCTGCTTTCTTTCCCTCTTCTTTCCCAGTGCCATCCACAGTTGCTTTTGGCTTGCTGATAGATTCTCAAAACCCTACATGGGAAGAATTGCCATTGAATGGGGCAGAGGGAGAGGAAACTAGTACACCCCTATGGGATCATGCCATGATGCCATTCCTAGAGAGCCTGGAGAAAGGTATATCAGGATAAGCGCCCCCCCATCCCAGCTGCCACTGCCCTGGCCTTGGAGGGAGAGAAGCAGAAGTAGGCACGGCTTCATTATGCCGTGGCCCAGAGGTAAATGAAAGGCCCTCCATCCATCCCAACTGCCACAGTCCTGGCCTCAGAGGGAGAGAAGAAGAGGCAGTACAGTCGGCCCTCTGTATCCACAGATTCTGTGTCCATGGATTCTGTATCAAGTCATCCCTGACTTGAAAATATGAAAAAAAAAAAACCAAAAAAAGAAACCTTGATTTTGCCGTTGTATGTTAGGGATGCCATTTTACTAGGCCATTGTATATAATTGGACTTGAACATCCACAGATTCTGATATCCACAGGGCATCTTGAAACTAAAACCTAGGAGATACCAGGGGCCCACTGGTTCTGGTGGATTTAATTCCCTCCCACGCTGCTATCCCCTTTTCCTTTTTGTGTCGTTTATTAATTAGATCGTAAACCTGGGGCAGGGAATTGTTGATGGTGCTGTTTAAAATTATCATTATCATCATCATCATCATCATCACTTAAACTAGGGCACTTTCCATAGGACAACACTTTCACGTGTCATCCCATAGCAATCCTGGCAATGCCTCTGCTGCGATGGGAGCATGTCCCCAGCACTCCTCTCCACACCCGACCGCCTGCCTGCAGAAGGGAGCACAAAGGACATGCCCCTTCCTTCCCCACTGCAGCCAACCTTCTTCCCATGCTGCAGCGGGGAAGGAAGCACGTCATCGTGCTTCCGGCCCTTCAGCATGGCATGCAACAAGAAGGCTCACATAATCTGGGGTCACTGACAGAGTTTCTCCATCAATGATATACCCTGCAACTGCACCGGCTGACAATGCAAGAAGGATGGGACCATAACAATGTCATGTGGAAGTGTTGTTGCGATCCTACTTCACTCGTGTCTCCTTTCCGGGAGGACGCTGTCTTGCAGAAAGGGCCTAGAAATCAGCATGTAGGAAATGAAAAAGGGAAAAAGCAGTGAAAAAGCAGGAGATTCTGAACAGCACAGAGATGCCAGTTTTGGACCTAATGAATTTGACTGACTGATTGATTTTTATATCCTACCTTTCTTCCCAATATGGGACAAAAGGTGGCTCACAATATAAAATTTTTAGTAAGTCAATTCAACTAAAGAGAATTTAGGGAAATGTTTTGCTAATTGTTTTAGCTTCGGGCCTGGGTGCAGAGAGTGGTGATGGTGAACATGAAATTAAGAGGAGGTTTAACTGGTTGATTCAACAATCTGGCATAAGCCTATTTGGAGTACAAGGTTCCTGGGAGGGCTTAAAACAACTCTTGAGAGTGCAGTGCTATACATATCTACTCAGAAGTAAATCCCATTGAGTCCGTTTATCTGAGTATAGAATTTCAGCCTCAAGGAGTTCAGAGTCTCAGATTGGGAGTCTTATTTTAACTCCTGTGACTCACTGTGTTCTCCTCCCTGCTACGTAATCCTGAGCTGACAAGATAAAAGCAGGCTGAATTCCATGTCCTCTTAGCCAGGCGGGGGAGCAGCCCATTAGATTAAGCATTGAGTTTGGTCCCTTGCTGCCTCAGGACAACACTGGCTGTGCCCCCATTTACTAAAGGGCCTGGTTATGGAATGGCCAGATGGTAATATTCATGGGCTGATCCCACTGACCCAACTCTCATATTATTTACCTTCAATAAAATTGTGGACTGTTTGAAATTCAGTTAAGTGATGCTGAACTTCCTTCTGCTTCCTCCCTGACAAGATTTCCTGGCCAAGAGGACATCATGATTAACTGATACAGGAATACCTGTAGGGGAGTTCAGAATACATTAAACAACGGAGGCTGGAAAGATTACTTGTTTAGAATTTAATTCCTAGAATCCCTCAAGCAGCTTGGTTGCTGGTTTTAGTTCAGAAGAGTAACTTTTCCAATCTCTGGCTGACAGTGAAGTCCCAATCGTGTCTTTTTGGAAGGAAGCACCCAAGGAGTTCAATGGAAAGTACTTACAGGTATTTATATAGTGGCTCCAGAAGATGTTTAATTCTGTTTGATTATTGACTTTCATATTACCTCCTCCATAAAGAAAGAATGGTGGATGCAGCTTTCATATCTCTGTGTGCCTTCTTTTGGGCCACCCTTTTCATTCTTGCTGCATTTCTTCCCCTTAATTGTTCACTGGTCCTGCAGTTCTTGCCACCTCCTGGAAACAAGCTCTCTAACTGTGTCTTTTACCCGAACAGACAAGGTCAATTGATGATCATGAGGTGAAAATTGTGGTTTTCTATCCCACCTCCCCTAGACAGGACAAGCGTAGAATACTTTTGATACTGGCAGAAGTGTCCTGGTATCATTTATAAGAAATACCTTACAGTGTGCAGGACATGCCTCTTCTAGAGGGAAGTTTAAATCATAGAATCATAGAGTTGAAAGAGATTTGAAGGACCAATTAGTCCAATCCTCTACAATGCAGGAGTACACAATTAAAGTACTCCTCATAGATGGCCATCCAGACTTTGTCTGAAGATCTCCAAAGAGGCAGTCCATACCACGGCTGAAAAAATCTTACAGTAGAATTCTAATGTTTAGGTGGAATTTCTTCTCTTGTAATTTGAATCCATGGGCACATTTTCTAGTCTCTGAAGCCACAGAAAATGAGCTTGCTGTTTTTTATGTAACATCTTTTTAGATTTTTAAAGATAGATATCATATCATTTCTCAGTTTTCTCTTCCACAAGCTAAACATATTCAGCTCCCTAGTCATTCCTCATAGGCATGGTTTCCAGGCCTGTTTCCATCTAGGTCACACTCCTCTAGAAGCTTGACAGTGTTCTTCTTGCACTGTGAAAATATTGACATTGGCCATGCTCACTGGGAAATCCTGGAAGTTGTAATCCAAAAGATAACTTTTCCAAAATGTCCAAGCATGCAAATTAAAATGCAAAGACAGGACACCAAGTGAAGAGAACAGGTCTTGCTGGGAGCATGGAGCAGGGCAACTTTTCCCAATCTGGTGCCCTCTAGATGTTTTGAACTGCAACTCATATTAGTGCCAGCTAACATGACCAATGGTGAGAGATCATAAGAGCTGTTACCCTAACAGGTGGAGGACCTTGAAGTCCACCAGCAGCACCAGCATCTCCTTAGAATTTGGGAAGTTATTGGCTCAAAGATAGCCTATGAGAGGAGAGTAATGGCAGAATCTTTTTACCTGTGTATACCAGTACTAAATGTAGGGAGAACTCCAGTTAAAAAATTAAACAGAGTATTTTATTGGGAATTAAGAGACACATACACAAGAGACCAAGCAATCTCATCAACCATACAAGACCACTGAAGGAAAAGGCAAGAAAGGTTGGATAGAGAGAGATTTTGGGTGGAAGAGGTAATATTTATGGTCCTGAAGCAGAAGATAGAAGAGGAGTGGCTCAAACAAGAGCCTGATGGTAGCGCAAAGGAATGGGAATTTAGGGGACCATATGCAGTATGACGCCCACATACTACGAGAGCTAGGGTTTTTATACCCTACTTCCTGCCCTGAAGGAGAGCGTGTGGACAAAGCAATAATTGCTTTCCTACAACTCTGACAAAGGAATCTGGAACGGGCTAATCATCTTAACTTCAGGTCACAAAACACTGATGGGAGTCGTGACAATCTCTTAATGTCTTGGGCCCTTTCCGCACCTTACCTTTTCACGGCGCTGGGGCATGAGGATTGCACAAGCAGCCTCTTGTGAGACGCTCTTGCGTCCCCACTGCTTCACCTCCACAGCCGCTGCCTGCTGGCAAGCAGGCAGCGTGAGGGCTCCTCTTCTTCCTTCCACAGCACAGCCTGGGGCAGGAAGAGTGAGCGCTACGGCTCCAGAGGCTCCACATGCACAGTAAGTGTGCGTGGGGCCCTGGAGCGATGCGCAATCGCACACCATTTTCAGCTACAAGCTGAAAATGAAATAGTGCACGATTGGCAGCTGCCAGCCCCAGCAGCTTCACACAATTGCAAGGATGTCATGTGGACTGCTCCTCACAACTGCAAAATGCTCCAGAGGCCTTTTCGCATGGCAAATACCGTGCGAAAAGGGCCTTGGTTAGGTAAGGTACATATGAAAGGTCTGTGTAGGGTATGCTCACACCAGGGGTGCTTGACTGCTTCACTTGGATAGTTTTATCTTCTCTTGTTTCCAGGAGTGCTTGTACCTTACAGCCTTTTGAAAGGATCACCCCAAGACCATCAGCGCTGGGCTTTCCTATCTAATCCTCTCTGAACTTATGACCTGGCCATGTTGAGGTCATCTTGACCTGGCTACATGCGTACAGTCAGTGCTTCTCTAAACATGCTTTCAGCCATAAATATGTCTGATTTATGAAAAAATAGCATACCCCTCAAAGTGGGGGTGCTGGATGTGGTAAGTATCTGGAAGCTCCAGACTGGAAAAGGTTGAAATTGGATAATAATAAAATGGTTGTAGTCCAGGATCTTTTTTCCTGTTGATGTTGAGAAGCAGCTTATGAGAAGAATGGGGATAACTTAAAGGATAGAGAGTAAGGGAGATGGCTCATACTTCTTTCAAAGCATCCTGACTGAAACAAACAGAATAAGGAAAGTGGTAGGTTGGAAAAATTTTACTGTATTGTGGATGGGAGGGAAGTCCCTAATGTCCAGCCATTGACTGTATAAAATGGTAGCAAGGGAGCTTGAAGATTGCATGAGAACTTCCCACAAGCTATATCTGTTCCGCAACCTGGAGGTTTCCAATTCCTGGTGTACAACGTGGCCCACCAAACTCAACAGAGCTCACCAGTCATGGCCTGTCTTTGAAGACTGCCTGGGACTGTAGCCAAAGAACAACCTTCTGAAGCACGTTCCAGCCCTCATATATTTGGAACACGGAGAGACAGGTGCATTATAGGTTACACAGACATGTTCTAAAGAAAGAAATCTTCAATTAATGAGATCAAAACCAGGATTCTTTTGTATCTGGTCTTCTTAGAGCAGAGATAGGGAACAGATGGCTTTCCCTTGGTCAGGAAGGGTTTTCAGAGGTACTAGAGTATCTTTATTGCCTGTTGCATTTCTGAGGTGTACTTGCAAGCACAGGCTGTCAAATGTAAGGATGCAGAAAGCAGAGGCTACTTACTTTTCCTCTTCTCATAACTGTGGAAGATCCAGAAGCCTTGTCCCCTTTAGACATCTAACACGTTTTTATCTTTTGTGGAACAGGAAGAAAGGAAGGCAACAAATAAGAGGTTGGAATCCAAAGGTGTAGTTCCGCAAAAGGCAGCCTCAGCATTTGAAGGTCAGCATTTTCACGTTCCCTTGCTGCCTCAGCAGCATCCAAAGACCCCACCTCCAACTTACTGAGAAACTGCTGAAGCTGCCAAGCATGGCCAGTCCATGCTTTATAGAGAGCAGAGAGGCTCAGAGGAGCATCTGGCTACATCCCTGTAGCTTGGGTAAAATGATTACATCAGCACTAAGATCTGCCAGGGGTTCAAGGGGCTTCAATATTGGTGTGACCATTTTGCATCTGGCTATGCAGATAGTTTGGGCCTAAATACCCTAAAGACACCAGATTCCATCTGATCTTGGAAGCTAAGCAGGGCCAGCCCTGATTAATACCTAGATGGAAGACTGCCAACAAACACCATATATTTCAGAAGAAGGAACTGGCAAAACCATCCCTGAGTATTCTTTGCCTATGAAATTCATTGGGTCACCATCATTCAAAAGGCAGTTTGAAAGCACATACACACACAGGCATGGGGTTTTTAGTAAAGTGGGGGTAGGGCATCTGGCTCAGTGTAATATAGGTCTGTGTGCAGATATTTACACTACACCGAGAGATTGTTGGATTGAGGCTTATAAATCACCATCAAGTGAAGAAGAAAGGTCACTCCCTAAAGACTTGTCTGTTTAGATAGAATCATGGATCAAGACAACATATCCAGTTAAGCTGTGTCTAAGGCACGTACCTCGCTGTATGTGCTGCATCCCTCCAAATGAGGGTTGATACAGCAGAACCTATACATTGTTTGCTTAATCTCCAGCTGAAGCAGAGGAGATGATGTATGTTACTCATCCACAGTTCTTTTCCCCATTCTTTCTCTAAGCTCACACACTCCAGATGGAATACTGCTCACAACCATTAGTTCCTATTGAAAAAATGTCAGCCAGGCATTCTCTGTTGGGGAAATTAAAAAAATATATATATTGAAAATTGAGAGACCTTGGTAATGAGACTCTCAATCAGCAGAGTATTTTAGTAAATGCACTAAATGGAAGTTGAACAGATCACCAGTCCCACTTCTTTAACTCCACTCCAAAACACACTTAATCTAGCTCAAAATAAACACAAAAAACAGTTTGGTTAAAAATATAAAAAAGTTTACTCACAAAATCTTGTGCATGATCTACACAGGTTCAATTCTTGAAGAAGGTAGGAAGAAAATAAAGCACTTACATGCTTGCTGCAAAATGATCCGTTAGGAGATCTCAGAGCATGTTTTCAGGACAAAATGGCGAAGACAACAGGGAGAGACAAAATGGCCGGAGAACCTTTTTAAAAGAACAAGGAATGCTGGAGGAAGAGGTGTTAACCAACAAACAGGAAGTTTTCTCTCTAGGCTATCTCTCTATGCTTACAATAGACATGCAAACAAACTAGCTATTCAATTAGGCATGCAAAGATTGCCACTCCCAACACCCCTTCTCAACCGTGCATGCACCCCTGAAGTCCCATCTTGACTCGCAGGTTCTCAAAGCCGTCTCTTGGTAGAGGTTTGGTTAGGATATCGGCTACCATCTCAGTGGTTGGACAGTAGATCATCTTGATCATTCCATTCTCTGTGAGCTCTCGTACTTTGTGGTACCTTGTTCCTATGTGCTTGCTGCATGGTGTCATCTTCTCTGTTTGAGAAAGTTTAATACAGCTCTGGTTGTCTTCCATAACTTGAATTGGTTTTTCTTCATTTATTCCAAAATCAGACAATTGATCAAGCCATAGTAATTCTCTACATGCTTCTGATGCTGAAATATACTCTGCTTCTGTAGAGGATAGAGCCACCACACTCTGCTTGTGGCTGCCCTATGAAATAGGTCCATCTCCATACAAAAATAAGAAACCACTGACTGAGTGATAATCTGCATATCACCAGCCCAATCTGCATCAGTGTAGCATACTAACTTTGGATTGCTACTAGCTGGTAGCTTCAATTTAAAGTTGATAGTCCCTTTTAAGTAACTAGCCACCCTTTTTACTCCAGTCCAATCTTTCTTTGTGGGTGAGCTAACTTTCCTGCTCAGAATCCCTACAGCAGATGCAATATCAGGTCTTGTGTTGGTAGATAGGTACAAAAGTTTTCCTATTGCTGTTCTGTAGAGACTATTATCTGGTAAAGCATCACTTTCTTCAGTATTTTTAAGAAAATCTGTGGTCATGGGTGTTGCTACAGTACAGGCATCTTGGAGTCCTAAGCTTTCTAAAAGTTCAGCAATCTTTTGCTTTTGATTCAGTAGAAAAGATCCATCTTGTTCTCTTTGAATCTCCATGCCCAAATAGAATCTTGCATCTCCTAACTCTTTCAATTCCACTTCTTTGTTCAAGTGATGTACAACTTCTGAGTAGTCTTTATTTCTGTTGGTGGCTATAATCAAATCATCAACATAGGTCAGGATAAAGGTTGAATAACCTTCTTTGGTTCTGGTGTATAGACACTATCCGCTTCTCCTTGCTTAAAGCCTAATTGTTTCAACATTGTGTCTAGTTTCTCATTCCAAGCTCTAGCAGCCTGCTTAAGTCCATACAAACCTTTGTTCAGCTTGCAAACCAGATGTGGTTGCTTCTGGTCTACAAAGCCTGTAGGTTGTTGCATGTACAGTTCCTCTGTTATTTCTCCTTGTAAGAAAGCAGTTTTCACATCAAGGTGTCTGACATCCATTTGTTTGGAAGCAGCCAGACTGTGAAGCAGTCTTATGGTACTGTGTTTGACAACAGGTGCAAATGTCTCATCAAAGTCTATTCCAAATTTCTGTGAGAAGCCTTGTGCAACTAACCTTACTTTGTAGCGTTCCACCTTTCCTTGTGCATCCAGTTTCAGCTTGAAGATCCATCTGGATCCTATGGCTTTCTTTCCTGGTGGAAGCTCAGTAAGTGTCCTTGTTCTATTCATATGCAGTGCATCTATTTCTTCTTGTGCTGCCTTTCTCCACTTAGCTGCCTCAGTTGCAGACATCTGTTCAATTTCTTCAAAGCTTGATGGTTCATTTGGTAACACTGATGTTGCGAGGTAGGACAAGCGTGGAGCTGGTACATCTTTGTTGGGTCGCGTTGAGCGTCTGAGAACCTGGTCTGGAATCTGGTCTGTCTCTGCAGCATCCTCCGGCCAGTGCTCAGGTCAGAGCCATCTGCATCCCCTTCTCTTAGTGTACTGCTCTCTGCCTTTAGCTTGCTTTCTGCAGCAAATATCTCAGTCCTTTGTTCAGAATCAGGTTGTGTAGCTGCTTGTGGTATTTCAGATGTAGGCAACATTTGCACTTCTAAGAGAGGTTCAACACTTTGCTCTTCTTCTTCCAGTGATTCTACGATAGTCTCTCGTTCATCTGGAAAGTCTATGGCAGTTCCTCTCTTATCAACTCTGCTTTGTTCATCAAAGTAAACTACATGCCTAGTAGCAACTTCACCAGTCTTTAAGTTCATTACTCTATAGCCTTTGCTTCCAGGAGCATAGCCAATTAGAATAGTCTGCTCTGCTCTTGCATAGTTTGTGTCGCTTCTGTTGTGGTATGTATGAATATGCAATACTTCCAAAGGTTCTAATGTGTTTCATGTCTGGTACTCTGCCATGCCATAGTTGAAATGGTGTTCGTGTGGTGCCTTTTGTTGGCAATCTATTCTGGAGATATGTTGCGGTCATAAAGGCATCACCCCAAAATTTACTGGGAAGATGAGCATCTGCCAGCATGCACTTTGTCATCTCCAGGAGAGATCTCAGTTTCCTTTCAGCAATCCCATTCTGCTCAGGAGTGTAAGGAACACTCCTCCTGCGCAAAATGCCATGGTCTTCCAGGAAAGCTTGTGTGCGATGTGAAATGTACTCACCAGCGCCATCTGTCTGGATAGTTTTAGGTGTCATCTCAAACTTGTTTCTCACCATGACAACATACTTCTGTAGCATGTTTTGGGCTTGACTCTTCTCTTTCAGAAGATAAGTAACACAATACCTTGAAAAATCATCCACAAAAATTAAAGCATATCTGTTTCCACCAATTGAAGGAACATTAAATGGACCACATAAATCACTGTGAATGAGATCCAGTACCTTAGCGGTTCTCTTTTCAGTCCTTGGATGAAATGAGGGTCTGACTGACTTTTGTTCAACACAAGTTACGCACCTGGTAGTACTTTCATTGTATTGTTGATTCACCTTGATTCCTGTAGCCAAGCTCTGGTTCTGTAGTTCAAGAATTGCCTTTGGATCGCGATGTTCAAGACGTCCGTGTCATAGGTCAAGGCTGTCCTCATTCATCTTTGCTCTAGCAACATTAGCTTGTTGAGCTGAAAGATGTAACTCATAGACACCATTATTCTCAAATGCTTCTGCAAAAAGGACATTATCTTTGGTAACTGTGCATTTTCCTTGTTTGAAAAGTATTTCAAATCCTTTCTTATCTAAAGCAGACACACTGAGCATGTTGCAGTGTAATTCAGGAACAAACAAGACATCACTTGCTACATTCTGTGCAACTTTGCCATTAGGCAATAGACAGTTTAAAGTGCAGCTTCCTGATCCCAGGATCTGCATGGATTCACCATTTGCAGCTTGAATCTTTCCTGTTGCATCTGGATCCATTTTATCAAAATATGCATCAGAAAATGTGCTGTGACTGGTACAGCCAGAATCTATAATCCAACCATTATTTTTCTGCTTGTAGTCATTAACTGCCAGAGTCTGCCCCATTAAAAGATTATTTCTTCTGTAAGACTGTTTGCTTCGTTCACCCACTTCATGCTGCCTTTGTCTTGTAAATTTCTTAGTTGGAGAGCTACCATTGGCTGAGGGCTTTTTTGAAAGGGTAGTTTCTTGCAATGTGACCCTTTTTGTTGCAGTTAAAGCAACTGAGCTCTGATTGGTCCCTAGGCGGAGCTTTGGGTTTGCCCTTCTTAGGGGCCAGGTAATTTGATCCACTTGGTCTCTGTGTATGATCAAAAGGGGAGGCTCCCTGGTCAATGCATTCTTCTGGTAGTTTAGACAAAGCTTCATTAGAGGTTAGCCCTATTAAGTTTTGTAAAAGAGAGGTGAAGAGATTGAACTCTGCTCCCAGAGTTCCAGTCAAGAAGCAAACCTTTTGTCTATCAGAAAACTGGAATCCACAGGAATTCAACTTATCAAAAATTATAATCAGTTTGCTGATACAAGCTTCACAGCCTGCTTTAGTATGAAGGCGAAGCTGTACAAGTTCCCTCATCCAAATTAACTGAGATTTTTCAGATGAACGACCATACACCTCTTTAAGTTTAGTTAGCATTTCATTTGCAGATTTGCAATCTCTTACATAGAGTAGCTGATTAGCCTCCAGTGCATTACCAATCAGATACTGTGTAGTTGCATCTTTTCTCAACTATTGTTCTGCGATTCACCACTTGGCTTTTCTTTTTCAATTGCATCCAGAACATTATGGTAATTAAAAGCTAAATTTAATTTTTGTCTCCATTCTGTATAGCTCTCATTGGTGAGTCGCACAAGTCTGGGTTTGGAAGCTAGGTCTAAATCTGCTAAATCTGCCTGCAGCACTTTTGCTTTAGTTAGCAATTCCAACAAAAGGAGAAATCAGCTCCCAAAAAAGTAAAAGATAAAAAGTCTCTACCTAGATGTGTGTTTCCAAAAAAGGGGGGAAGGGGGAAAACAGCCACTTTCACAAGAAAGACACAAAGCAAAAAATAACTAAAACCCGAAAAATCTGGTAACTGTTCTGTTCTGGGACCCCATAACCTGTTGGGGAAATTAAAAAAAAATACATTGAAAATTGAGAGACCTTGGTAATGAGACTCTCAATCAGCAGAGTATTTTAGTAAATACACTAAACGGAAGTTGAACAGATTACCAGTCCCACTTCTTTAACTCCACTCCAAAACACACTTAATCTAGCTCAAAATAAACACAAAAAACAGTTTGGTTAAAAATATAAAAAAGTTTACTCACAAAATCTTGTGTATGATCTACACAGATTCAATTCTTGAAGAAGGTAGGAAGAAAATAAAGCACCCATATGCTTGCTGCAAAATGATCCATTAGGAGATCTCAGAGCGTGCTTTCAGAACAAAATGGCGAAGAGAAAAAGGAGAGACAAAATGGCCGGAGAACCTTTTTAAAAGAACAAGGAATGCTGGAGGAAGAGGTGTTAACCAACAAACAGGAAGTTTTCTCTCTAGGCTATCTCTCTATGCTTACAATAGACATGCAAACAAACTAGCTATTCAGTTAGGCATGCAAAGGTTGCCACTCCCAACATTCTATTTATCAGATAACCATTTATCTGCTAAAATTGAAAGAGTTGCAATAGCTTGGCCTCAACTGACAAGAATGCTTACTATTCCTGTGCTAGTAGTGGCCCCATGGTGTTGTCTGCAGCCTTGTGGTCTTGGTCAAAAAATACAATTTAAGGAAGAGCTGTGGCTCAGTGGCAGAGACATGCGCATGCTCAAAGTCTTAGGGTCAATTCCTGGCATCTCCAGGCAAGGCCAGGAAAAGCTGCGGCCAGTCAATGCCAAGAGCATTCAGTTAGATCACTGGTTCTCAACCTGTGGGTCCCCAGATGTTTTTGGACTTCAGCTCCCAGAAGCCCTGAGCATTGACCATAGTGGCTGGAGCTTCTGGGAGCTGAAGTCCACAAACATCTGGGGACCCACAGGTTGAGAACCACTGAGTTAGATGGACCAGTAAAGAATTCAGGACACTTCCTATGCTCCTAGATATAAACAGCATATAGAAGAAGTAAAGAAAAACTCCAGGTAATATACTATATTTGCTTCCTCTGTTTCACCAGCAGTCCCATAGCCCAGGATCCAAACATACACTTGCTAGAAATCCCTAGTATTTGTTATCTTTAGTCCCTGGTATTTGGTATCTTATGTCAAAGGCAGAGCTTAGGAAAATTACTTTTTTGGATTACAACTCCCAGCAATTATTTACTTACTTACTTATTATATTAACATGCCACTTTTCTCCCAGAGTGGGACCCAAGGTGGCTTCCAAAAAAGTTAAGCCCCCCTGTTCATATATTAAAACCCTGCTCAAGTAAGAATGCTTTTGTCTGACAATGACAGGAGAGCAAGGAGGGGGCCAGGCTAGCTTCCCAAGGAAGGGAGTTCCAGAGAAGGCTCTCTCCCATGTCCTCACCAGGCAGAGATGGTAGCAGGACCAAGAGAAAGCCTTCCCCTGCAGATCTCAGGACTCTGGCTGGTTTGTATAGGGAGATACAGTCTTTCAAATAGTCCAGACCTACAGAATCCTCTGTAATAAGATCCCTGAGTGTGCTGGCTGGAGACCCAGAACTAGCTGGGGAATTTTGACATTTCTTGTCCACAGAAAATTACATTTCCACACTATAAAGAAGCAAATAAACAAGAAAACTTCCCTTTAAAGTTGCAGCCTTATGCCCCTTTCCCTGGACAAAAATCTCACTGGACCCAGTGAACTAAGTTCTGAACAAACATACATAGGATTTTGCAGTGTGTTCTTCAAGACTCTAGCCTGTTCCAGCTTGCAGCTGAGATCAAAATAATGAAGGAAATCAGCTAACATTCTGCTTCATCTACTTATGTTTTCTTTCCTTTCTTTCTTTCTTCTTCTTTTTTTCAACTCAGAGCGCAACTGTTCATATTTCACACACTTCGTCTCAGGAGAGAGCACGGAAATATTTGAAGTATCAACACAAAGAGGTAAGAAGAAGAACTAGTAAGCAGCAATTCTCTTTGTTATGACCACCATGCACCTCATGTACTGCAGGGACTCAGTCAGTAGAGTAAAAGTCCATTTCAGCAGTCTGAGATGTAGCTCCCAGCAACAGGGTGCATTTGCAAGAATTCCGTTGGGTGACATTTCTAGGGAATGAGTGGGTTCATGGGGCATATCCCCAAAACACTGATTCGAATCTTAGGGAATTGTTGTGCTTCTCTGATTCTCCAGGCAGGAATACAAATCTCGAGTCCAGTGGCAATAGAGGAAGAAAACATGGGAGGGGGGGAGTATGGGAAGTGGCTTTAAAACCTGGACACCCATCTCCTCCCATTTCCAGATGGCACTATGCAGTGGAATATCCAAAAATCCAGGAGCAAAAAGGAGAGAGAAGGGAAAGACAGTGGATGTAGTCATTTGGCGCCATAGCTTCATTTGGAGCAAGATAAGCCCTATCCCACTACACTGTTTTAGTGCAGTTGTTCCACTTTAACTGCCAAGGCAACATCTTATTAAATCCTGAGATCGGCAGTTTGGGGAGAAACATGTAGAATGACTCAGCCAGAGAGCTGCTGGGCCACACTAAACTACAAAACCCAGAATTCCACAGAATGTGGTCATGGCAGTTAAAGTAGAATAATAGCACTAAAACTGTGTAGTGTGATAGTGTTGTGACTCAAGAGGTGCTTTTTTGCACAAGCTCAGGATGACAGCAATGTAAGAGATGGGGAAAAACACTCTCTGAGGGCTGGCACTGAGCCTCCCATAAACAGCATGAGGTCTGGAAAAACTCCTCATACGTCATGTGTGCTGTAGTTAAAGCCACACAGGATATAAGACAGTCACGGAAAAATGGTAGCAAGTGCTACATCTGTTGAGTACATTTTGCCACGAGCCCAACTCCAGAAATGTTTTCTGCACAATATGTAATTTGTGATTTTTTTGTAACAATAACAATAGGAATGTCACAACTTTATATCTGTACTGTGAAAACAGATGGCTCCATCGTCGTCATCCCACCACTCATAAATGACGAAGGCTAAGGAGAGAAAGGCTGTCTAAGGGCAGTTCTGCACTGCACTGTTCTAGTGCTATTATTCCGCTTTCACCCTCCTGTGGAATTCTGAGGTCTACAGTTTAGGAAGGGGTGTTTAGAATACTCAGCCAGAGAGCCCTTTGGCCTCAGGAAACTACAAACCCCAGAATTCCACAGGATGTTGAAAGTCAAATAATAGCACTAGAACAGTGTAGTGCAAAAAGGCCCCTGGGTTTGCAATTTAGGGAGGGGCATAAAGAAATCTCAGCCAGAGAACACCAGGGACTGAACCTGGGACGTTCTGCATAGTAAGTATGGCATATAGACTCTTCACTTGAGTTATGGCTGCTTATTTAACTCCATATAAATATATATGGCCAAAAGGACTCGGAACTGGTAGAGGCCTAGAGGCTCCATGCATCAGATCAGTTGTATAATTGCTCTTTGCAGAGGTGTTACAGGGCACTTGACAAGGCCCAAGCCTCAAGAGAGGCTCTCTTCCTTCCCATCGTTGCCTGTTCACCCCCCCCCCAAGTAGGTGAGTAATGAACAAAAGTTCAGAAAGAACAGAACACCCACTAGCCTTCTTCCTCATTCTGCTAATGGTGTAGATAAATGGTGGGCAAAACAGAGCCCATGGGCCTCACACAGTCCTTGGAACTCATAAGTGTGGCCCCCAGAATCCCCCCAAAGCCCCAGATCTCCCCTACTTTTCTAATAATAATTTGGGCTCATTTTGGGGTGATTTTTTTGTTCCCAAACTGCCCCAAATTTCCCAAAACCACTTGAAAAGGTAACAGCTTGCTCCACTAACCTCTCAGACCCCTAGACCTCTCCAAAACAAAAACAAAAAATAGCCAAAATGGCAGCTGGAAGTGACATGACATTACTTTGGGGCATGCTGAAATTTGCTGCTGCAGCCCACCAGACAGACAGAAAATGGTCCCTGCTCTATTTGCAGTTGCCTACCCCTGGCATAGATTGAACACAGAGAGGTGCAGACAAACCAATAGGCAGTGGAGACAGTAGCAAAGACAAGGGCCCAGCTGAGGCACCTCATCCTAGAAACCTTTCCTCTCTCCTTTCTAGAATTGGAACTAATACTGGACCTTTGTTCTTCGCTCTCCGCATACCTGAAATACATACAGTGGAGGTCCCAGTGGAGGCAATCGGAACTTCTAAATTTATGAACTGTAGAGCCAGCCAGGGTCTTAGGGGAACTGGCTCCTCCAGAACTGGTGAGCCATAAGCAGCTGGTCTGGATAATCTTCTCTTCACCACGTCAAAGTCTCGTGGTGTTCTGTCACCAGCAGGGAAACAGAAGAGCTTGGGAAAGTTACTTTTTGGATTCTCCAACCAGCATACCCAGTAACTGTGCTGGTTGTGAGATTTAGAGGCTGCAATTTAGAGGCTGGCCATGGAAACCCACTGGGGGACCTTGAGTGTGTCACACACTCTCAGCCCCAGAAAACCCTGTGATAGATTTGCCTTAGGGTCACCATAAGTTGGAAAGAACTTGAGAGCACACAACAACAACAACAACATTTTAAAAAGTAATTATGCTGATCAGAATAGGTGGGAGAAGAGAAGCTTTAACCTGACTCCTACCAAGTGTGTGGGAGGAGGATATGTGTATCTTGTTCCCACCCATCACTAGGTCTGTTCACTCATCCAAAGGCTTCCATACCACCAGTCTAGCTATTTAGACACAGAGACCAAGTTATTTCCCTCATCTCATATGAAGCCACCTGGGAAGTACCACTATGCAACGGATGCAAGACAGTCTTGTAATTTTAAAATTAAAATTCTATGTACAGCCAGCCCTACACATTTGTGGGTTTCACTTTTGCAGATTTGATTATTCACAGATTATTTGCTGTCGCCTCTGCTGCCTCCCTGTGCCATTTTTAATAGGGACTGCAAGCCTCGTGAGACTGAGAAACTGCGAATGAGGCTTGTAAGTCCCTATTAAAAACGGTGTGGGGCAGCAGTGGAGGTGGCAGTAAGCCCCACTGGCCACCCACTTCTGCCTTGTGAAGGAACCCTGATGCCTCAAAGGAATCCGTGGTGGGTTGAATATGGTGATCATACTTTTTTCTGTGTTAAATATGGTTTGGGAAGGCCTAGAGTTATTCACAGTTTTTTCACTTTCATGGGGGTCCTGTACCCCAAACCCTAGCGAATGTGGAGGGATTACTGTAATTATAGAGTTGAAAGTAGTAATTTAGCCTCCTGATGATGGAAGGAATACACTAATGCAATATCCAAGAAACAGTGGCCATCCACCCTCTCTACTTAGAAGAGGTAGGCATATTGCTGATCTTCAAGCAGGAGTGCCTTAGGGTGTTCTGTTCTCAGAAGGCAAAATAGGTCATATCTTCCAGTGCCACAGGATCATCAGAATGGAACCATCATAGCTAAAATTGAACTTACCATTTAGTTCAGCTTGCACTGAAATCACCAAGAGCAAGCATGCCTATCCAGTTGTTATGGGCTTTTGTTTTCATGAAAGGCAACGCTCAATCAAAATGATTTTCAGTCTGTAAGAAATTCTTCTTATAAATGTTTGATGTGAAGACAGTTAATTGCAGATAATAAAGCTGGGTGTCAACTGTACCACCAACTTGCTTAACCAAGAAGTTAAAAAAACAAACAAACTTCAAACTAGCTAACCACAGAAATTACACATTGGTCATTTTCACACTACACTGTTACAGTGTTATTATTCCACTTTCAGCATCCTGTGGAATTCTGGGGTTTGCAGTTTACTGAGGCCAAAGAGCTCTCTGGCTGTGAATTCCAAAGCCCCCTCCTTAAACTGCAAACCCCAGGATTCCACAGGATGTTGAAAGTGGAATAATAACGCTATAGCAGTGTAGCATGGAAATGACCATAGTGACCCTATAGTTCCCATGTAATTGTATGATTATGGGGATAAAACAAAATGCAGAAGAAAATCAATAAGCAGGATTGGCTGAATCCTTTTCCTGCCAATTAGTTCTCAGTTCCAAATAATGCCCGCTAGCCACGATGTTCATTTCCTTTTCTGTACCTGGGCTTGGCAATTTCAGGGGAAAATTGGTAGTTATTAGAAGAAGGAACATATGTAAACCTCTGTCTTAAAATCAGGACAGCTTCCCTACAATAATTAAGCATTCTGTGCCTGACACAGCCAAGAGGCAATCCATAAGGCTTTCTGTTTACAAAGAAAGTCTAGAAAGGAGACTTATGTAGATTTTCCCCTTGGGTGAGAGATGGCGAGTGTAGTTGCACATTATGTAGAAAACGAAAATTTGGTAGTGTTATCCTGTGAATTGCAGGTCCTGGGAGGGGCGCCCAAACAACAAACCAAACCAAGCAAAGATGGGGAAATTAGCTGGAGCACTCTCTTAGCTAACGAGAGGCAGAGTAACTTAGCGGGGATCTTTTACCCTATGTCTACAGCGTCAGGTCAGCGAGCAGTCAGGCAGTTCAAAATAGCAATTAAGATTTATTAGACAATTATTAATAAAAACATGAACACACTCGTAATTAGAATAGGAAATAGAGTTTTTGGGGAATAGGTGATACGTCACCAATCCTGCAGTCCTGGGGAAGCCAATGGAGGGTAAGAGAACTCGGCGTGGCAGCTGAGGGGAGCTCGCAGAACAAGGTGGCAGCCAGGCAGGAGAGCAGTCCAAACACGAGTCCGTTGAGCGGTCCGAGGAGCTCTCAGAACTGGGAGTTTTTATCAGGGAAAGAATGACCGTAGGCTAGTCTGGTCTTGGGCGAAAACAATAAGTTTTGGGTTGGAGACAATGTCTCCGAAAGGTCAGAATTTATATGATTGAGTTACATTCCGAATTGACAATGGTATGGCTGGTATGTAAATGCGGCTAGCTTGGCAGTTAAGCACTCAGCTCGCCAGGGTGTCCTCTCGGGGCAGAGGGACTCTTTGTTTATCGTGCATTGGTAATGAGGGTGTTTGTTTCGGGAGGTCCCCTAAAGCAGATCTGGCAATCTCTGGCTTGGTTTGATGAGAGCAGCAAATAGTAGCCATACCTAGCTTCGCACTTGTTCGGTGGCCTCACAAGCACTTGGCTGGTGGCAGAGTAGAGCCGAATTGTGATATCGAAATGGTATCTTTGGTTCACCAAAGGCCAGGCCAGTACACGGTGGTAACAGTAGCTAGGCAACTTAAAAGACTACATAACCTGATATGTCTGAAAATAGTTTTTTTTACACCTAATAATAAAAACTCAAGCCTTGAAATTTGCCTGTTGATAATTGCTTGTTGTGGTGGTGCTTGTGTGTCTTCAAGTCATTTCTAACTTATGGAGAGCCTATCATGGGTTTTCTGGTGCTGAGAGAGTGTGATGCACCCACGGTCACTCAATGGGTTTCCATGGCTGAGCAGGAAATCAAACCTAGTCCAACTCTCAAACCACTTCACCACAAATGAGCTACCACTCCAAATAACAGCAATAACAACAACACCAATGATCTGGCATAGGATTTTGAGCAGCGTTGCCTCAAAATTTGCCTTTATGAAGCCAATAAAAAACAACTCAGGGACATTGAGTAGGGTAAGATTGCTTATTTAATTAAGTCAATTAAAATTACCATTAAAAATTATTAATTGATCATTGGACTGACATTTCTTTATACCAATTCTGTCAGTGATGAACACATTCTCCATTTGAAATTTATATTCTCCTTGTCCCTTCAAAAACGCACATTATTGGTTAAATGTTTACACTGTCAGGCTGACACAGCTTTTACTTACCTCTAGAGCTACACTGCTTGCTGTTCTTTCTCCTCAGAGTTCAAATCTTTATCTTCCAGCACAAGCCAGCCAGTAGCCCCTTGTTTTTCACTCCAGTGTCTCCTTATCTTTTTCCACATCCTGTTAACAAAACAGTTCCCCTTTACTGTTCAAAGCATTTTCCCGGTTATACTGTAACACCCATCATCTTGCTTAAAGATACATATTCAATTGCTAACTTCATCTGCTAGAAAAATATTAATTAATTCATTATTTTATATTATGCGTTATCAGCAGTAAGTGTTACAAACATGGGAAGCTCCTTGTGCTGTATAAGGCCACTGGCCCATCCAACCCACTGTGGTTGACACTGATGGGCAGCAGCTCTCCCAGGTTTCACATGGCGTTCTGTTCCAGCTGTAAATGGAGATCTCGGATTTGAACCTGTCACCTTCTACATCAACATTTTGGCTCCACAAGGAAACTACAGCCCCTCCTGTTTCTTACTGCTGAATGAATCCAGTGTCTAGTCACAGCTAGGAATGTGTACCTGTACACATGGAACTGATAAAACAGGCAGAAGGGAGGGAAATGCTCAGTACAGAAAACTAAATGCAAAGCAATTTCCTTGCTGACCGCTGTGAATTTAACAAAATGTTGTATTGCTTACAACTCAAGACACCTTTCACATCCAATGAGTGACCACTTAGAAAAATGGACAGATATCTACTTACCAAATCTTTGGAACCTCAGAACTTTCCTTTACAAGCTATCTCGTGATTTACTTTTGTTGTTAATTGCCATCAAGTCGAATTCAACTTATGGCAACCCTATGAATGAGAGACCACCCTGCTCAGGTCTTGCAGACTCAGGGACGTATCTTCCTTGATTGAGATTATCCATTTGTAATGTGGTCTTCCTCTTTTCCTACTGCCTTCTACCTTACCAAGCACTACTGTCATTTCTAGTGAGTCAGGTCTTCTCATGATTCACTGGAGACCTGTGAATATTCCCTTCTCCTTCTCTCTCCTCTGCACTCCTGAGGAAGGAGGAACCTCTGCTGGTGGCACATCCAGCCCTTAGAACAAACCACACCATCTGCATAAAAGGAGTTAGCTGAAAGCTAAAAGGAGTTAGCTGAAGGGGCTGAGATCAGATTACGTGGCATCCACATTTCTCAGAGGGAACAGCAAATGGGATAGGCAGTGGGCTTGAGGTGGGGTTGAGGTCTGCTCAGCAGCCTGTCCCTGCTACATATAGGAGGAGCTTTCTAAAACTTTTCCTAAAACCAGAAGGCAAGACTCATGCCCAGAGTGCAGGGCACATATCTCAAAGGGGAACAGAAAATGTGTTAGGCAATGGCTTGAAGAAGAAGGATCCTTCCTTCTAAAGCTCATGAAGCTTCAATAATGGGGAATAAGAAGGATCCTATTCTCCACTTCCGAAAAAGCCTCCAGCTTTGCAAATGGCAAGTAAGAAGAATCTTATTCCCCACTTCTGAAGCTGCAGATGGAAAAATCAAAGTAGAGGACCAACTCTACTTAATTGTTAAAACTGACTTTTGACTTTGTCCAGAAATTCTAGAATACAGGTTGGGGTATAAAGTTGGTTCCCAGACTAGAGACCTGACTCAAGACTTGACTTGAAATTATCTTGTAAGGACTTGAGACTCAACTTGAGACTTCACTTGAGACATGGAGAAAAAGACTTAAATATATCACTAGCTTTGATCCAGACAATCTGAAATATTGTATCTCCCTATATGAAGCTGGCAGTCTTAGGATCCATAGGAGATGGTTTTCTCTTGGTCCCACCAAGCCACCACCATCACAGACTCACTTGGTGAAGATGCGTGTGTGTGTGTGTGTGAGAGAGAGTGAGAGAGAGAGAGAGAGAATGAAAGAGAGAGCCTTCTCAGCTCCCACCCACTGGAATTCCCTTTTCACGGGAGGGAAGACTGGCCTCCTCCCTGCCCTTCTTTTGCCAGCAAAGACCTTTTTGTTTCAGCAGGATTTTAATATGTAATCACTCACAGGGAAGCTTCTTATTGGGGTGTGTGGTTTACTTCTTTTTTTTAACTTCTGTATACCATACATTTTAAACAATTTTATACAATTTTTAAATGTGATGATTTAAATTATTTCTAAAATTGTATTGTTGGGTTTTAACTGATTTCTTTTGTGAGCCACATTGGATCTTACTCTGGGAGAAAGGTGGCATATAAATGAAATAAACTAATCATGAAAAAAATAACATTTGAGAAAGGAGAGTTTTTTCCAACTGAAATGTACTAGTAACTAGCTAAATTTGGAGGTCTTAAGATTATAACTGCAACTAATTGTTTTTTCAAAGGTCACTTTCCAACCTGTGGTAGTACTAGAAGTATAAATTTGTGGCCATTTATTTTTCTCCACTTATATCTGGAGACATCCCTCCACATATTCCAAAACCTGTTTACATTAAATTACATACATTCTATGGATGAAAGAGTGACTGTCTGCTCTCCTTCCATTTGTTAGGTATTTGTGCACAATTAGAGTCGTCATCTATTTGATCTAAAAAACGCTTCTGTCCCACTGTTCTTCACTTCAGAGGAAATCCTCAAAAGTGCACTGCAAAAAGGAAAAAAAAAACAGTGCAGAAACCATCTCAAAAGAATTTTTAAAAGATGCTCGGAAGCATCTCAAATGTATGTCAGCCTTTCCCAAGTGGCTTCAACCTGTATCAGAGCCAAATTAAATGTTGAAGAGCAGTTTAAACACAAGATTAATAGAGAAGGGTGGAGGTCACAGCAGATAACAGGCAAGGAGTGCAGAGACTAAGATCTACCTTTCACATATCTTCCCCTCTTCAAATACTTTCTTTTAAAGCCAAGGCCATCACAAGCACCAAAGTTCACTAGGGAGCAAAATCTTGAAGAGAGACACCAGGGAGAGAAAATCCAGAAAGAAGGACAAGTTCTGCATTAAGACACGGGCGTGTGTCCCTGACATTCTCTAACATACTACACATTTTATGTATATAATAGAAGGAGCCAGGATGATGAATGGCCTGCTAAGCCACTGAAACCCACTGCCCAAGCCATCATGGGCAAGTCACACTCTCTCGTCCTTAGAGGAAGGGCTCTAAATAAATCTTACCAAGGAAAACTTGTGATAGAGTCACCACAAACTGGAATTGATTTGATGGCACATAAGAACAATAGATTTTAGTGCTCTACATTAATGGTTCTTAACCTGGGGACCTCTGTGGGTCCATGGAGCCCTCACAGGGGGCCGCAAAGCCCTGCTGCTGGATACCAACAGCTGCTGCATCAATAGGGACTTGCCTGAAGTCACCCAGTGTTTGAGCAGCGATTTGAATCCTAGGCCATTTCTGCACTACACTGTTATAGAGCTATTATTCCACTTTCAACCTCCCATGGAATTCTGGGGTTTATTAAGTCTTGAGTGTCCCTGGCAACAAATTATATTTGCAGGGAGTCTCCAGTAAAGAAAAGGTTAAGAACCACTGCTGTACGTAGTATATTCATGCTTGGAAAATATAGGGTTAGCACTAACCCATTGTCTTTGAATCATCCAAAATAACTAAGACATCCAAAATAATTAAGATCAAATAGTTATTAAGAAATTATTAAATCAACTTGCTTATTTTTTAAACCCATTTCTTGTTAAACCATTTTTAACATTAAAATTTTATTTATTTGTTTGTTTCATTTATATGCTGCCTTTCTCCCAGAATGGGACCCAAGGCAGTTTACAAAAGAAATACAGTTTTAAAAACAATTAAAATCATTGCATTTAAAACAATATAAAAGTATTTTAAAATATACATAAGTTTTTTAAAAATAAATAAAGCACACACCCCAATAAGAAGCCTATCTGCTCACACATTAAAAGCCTGCTTAAACAAAAAGATCTTTGCTTGCTGGCATAAGGAGAAGAGGGAAGAGGCCAACTTCCCTTCCCATAGAAGGGGATTCCAGAGAGTAGGAGCAGCCAATACAGCCTCCACATCAGACCAGATCCAAGCAATTTTGTGTGCAGTGCATCCTGCAAATTCTTCACAGTCGTCTGTAGAGTGGTCCTTGTTTTCTTCTTGTTGGCCAGAATGTAAAAGGCCCCTGATCACTCGAGACAGCTCTGTTGGATGGCACTGTGCAGAGGCAATGGTGGCAGAATAGTATAATTTCTTTGCTGCCACCATCACCATTGCTTTCCGAAGAGCTCTAGCCAGTGTTCGGTTGGACTCACTTGAATCTTCCACTGTCATTGCTCTAGCCTCTGTCTTACTTGTTTCATCACTGCAAGCAGTCTAGCAAACCAGGGGGCTTGCTTGGCTCTGCTCCATGGGAAGGAACACTAAAGGGCAAGCATGTCTACCACCCTGGCCATTTCACGTTCCAGAGATCAGCCAGGGCTTTGACACGATCATGTGTCAAGGCAACAATAAACTCCCCAAGAGCCATCAGGAATCCATCTGGATCCATAAGCCTCCTAGGGCAGACCATCTTAATTGCTCTCCCTAGCCCTGTAGAGTCTCCAAGTTCTAATGAGGCAGTGATCAGTTCATGGCAATGAAATTCCTCCACATCCAGCTCACCATCATCCCTCCCAGCACAAAAACCCAGGTCCAGAATGCATCCTGCAGCATGCATGGCACATGATATTACATATGTATGCATGTATTAGATGCCCTCAAGCCCCACATTAAACCACAAGTAATGTATTAAAGTAGTGTAATCAACAACAGTGTCAACATATTACAATTACGAATTATGAATTAAAATGATGAATTATAAAAGCACTGTTGAATTTTGTAAATACATTAGGATAATCAATTAATTTTAAACAAATTGGCCGGCATTCAGTAAGGGACTTACATCTTTGTAAATGGACTTCCTTCTGTGGGAAATAGAATTGAGCCATTTCGCACCATCCATATTCAGAAAAGGGCTGCTGGGATGATACTGTATGGGGAGCTATCAATGTGACTAACCCGCCATGGGACCAAAGCAAATCCTGAAACCAGCTAAAGAGTGTCAGTACTCATCAGTAGAGTCCAATGCGAATGGGGACATTCTTACTAGTTCAGTAAAATAGACCACAAATAGAGAATTCTGGCCCTGTATGGTGGCCAGAATTCTGGTCTGAATGTACTGTGTTTAATATGTATTCTTATTGCCTAAAGAAGGGGCAGGGAAAAGGTGGCCCATAGGCTGCTCTCAACTCCCCGTGCCGGCTACTTTTGCAGCTCTCCCAAAAAGGGCTGCAAAAATGTGTCCAGACCTTTCCACAACCTACCTGTTCCCAGCGGTGTCCAGTGGGGATCCCGACAGTGGCTCTGCTGGGAGGGCAGTGCAACAGGAGCGCTCCCCTCTGCACTGGCTGCCTCCAGGATCCAAGAAGAGTGATGGCCTCGTCTCTTCCTGCCACAGTGCAGTCGGGTACTCTCCTAGGCTGCACTGTGGCAGGAAGCGCAGCCATTGCACTTCTGGACCTTCCGCGCAGCAGATAAGTGCAGGATGCTGGCACAATCACGAATCATTGACAAGGCAAACGCAGCAATGATTTAGTCCATGATTGCACCACCTGGGGATGGAAGAAGGACGGGACTGCAATAACATCATGCATAACCATTGTCCTGGTTCCATCCTTCTCCTGTCCCTATGGCGGGATGACAATGTCCTGCAAAAAGGACCCCAGTCTAGTCACTTCTTTAAAAAAAAAAAAAAAATCCCATTCATGATCCTTTTCGCACGCCAGTCCTGTTGCGAAATGGCCTCGGGAGCTTTGCGCGATTGTGAGGACCATTTCACATGACGTCCTCACAATTGCATGATGCTCCCAAGGCCAGTAGGCGGCAATCACACATTGCCGAAAATGATGTGCAATTGTGCATCCCTCCCGGGCCCCACACGCACTTATCTTGCGTGTGGAGGCTCTGGACACGCGGCCATCGCGCTTCCTCGCCCAGCGCAGCCTGGGAAAGTACCCGGCTGTGCTGCAGAAAGAAGGGGCGGAGCACTCACGCTTCCTTCTGGCCAGCACAGAGCTGGTGCAGAGGGGAAGCAGAGGGGACGCAAGTGCCCCTCGGAAGAAGCTTCTCTTGTGATCCTCTCACGATGCCAGCAGCACCAGGTAAGGTGCGAAAAGGGCCCATGTCTGGAACAGGTGAAGGGGGGCAAAACTTCCACAAATGCAAAAAAGAGGGGGCAGTATCATCCCTAGAAGCTTTGGTGGTGCTGTTGGCCATTGTAGAGGCAAATATTGTTTGACCTCTAAACTGGTGGAATCATGCACTGGTGACAAGTGATCTCCCAAGTCCCAGTGTTCGCATAGAGGTTTGAAAGTAGCAGTTATATAAAATGGAAAGGCTGCCCACAAGCATCATGGTCCTGATCCATGCCTTAAAGCAGAGCTTTCCAAACTTTTCATGTTGGTGACACTCTTTTTAAACATGCATCATTTTGTGACATAGTAATTCAGTCAGTAATTCAGTAAGTGGAGGCAGCCCCTCCACCCAAGCCTAGCCCACCGCTGCTACCACCCTTGCCAAGGTCTTCCTGAGCCCAGGGCTGCGGTGGCGGGAGAGGCAGCCCTTCCACCTGAGCCTGGCCCACCACCCTTGCCAGGGTCTTTCTCAGCCCAGGGTGGCAGCAGGAGAGACAGCACCTCCACCCAAGTCTGGCCCACCGCCACTGGGTCTAGGGTCTTTCTGGCCCGGGGTGGCAGCAGTGACACACCTACACATTGCAGCTGACAGACTAATGTGTCATGACACACAGTTTGGAAGAGAAGAACATTGTTTCTTGTGGGATCGAGGCATGCCACCACTTCTGAGCAAACATCCAAACATTTTGTACAATAGCCAAACAGAAAAGCTCAGTCAGACTTTTTACTAGAGATGAGCTGAATCTAGAATTTTCCGAATCCCTGGAAGGTTCTACGAATCCATGAATCTCACAAATCTTGAATCTTTCAAATCTTTTTTATACAAAGGGGTTTAAAAAGCAAGGGAAACAAAGCACTTCTACTGAAAAGTGTTTTGAAGGAGAATTTGACATCTTTGTTTAATGAAAAACAAATTATAGTTTTCACTTTCAGGAAAACATATCCATATACTTCTTATTAAGAATTAAATGCAATTTGGAAGTAGCTCTAGATGTTGGAATTGATTCCTGGGTTGACTGCTACAAAACAAAACAAAAAAAAAGGGCAAGGATAATCTTGGGAAAGACACACTCTCTCAGCCTTAGCAAAAGCCTAGGCAAAGGCAAACCTGTCTCTGAAGAAATCTGGTCAGGATAATTCTCATAGTTTTGCCTTAGGATCTTGCCAGATTGAAAATGACATGAAGGCCCTTTCTACACAAGCAGTTATTAATCCCACATTCTCCTGCCTGTGTAAACAGGGCCACATACTACAATACAGAGATAATCCAGGTCAAAACTGGATTTTTCTTTGCATAGCTCCTTATGGCATCCTGGGGTTTGTAGTTTGAAGATGCACTCGGCACTTTGGCAGAGAAGGATGTGACACCTTGTGAAACTACAAACCCCAGAATTGTGTATGAAAGAGCTTTGCAAGGGAGCCATGCAAAAGAATCTTCTTCATCTGTCCTTGAAATCTCAAGAACACTGTACTTTCCAGTCAAGTCTCAAGTCCTGCAACAAGGAAAGCACTTTAAAAACACAAAAACACCAAAACACCAGCCTCTAGCCCAGTCTCAGTTCTCTACCCTGATGTCCAGTCTCAAGTCCAAAAACAAGGAAGGCACTTAACAAAAACAAAACAAACACCAGCCTCTAGTCCAGTGTCAATCCCTACCCTCCAGTCTCAAGTCAAAAGAATAGGAAGAAGAGAATAATTACCATGCAGAGGGAGGCAGCCACAGGGGCACGCAGCAAGAGCGAACTTGATCCGGGGCTCTCGCACTGGCTCAAGTCTCCTGGAGTGCAGAAAAGTGGCTCTCGCTAGCCCTGCACGCCCCCGCAGGCCCAATCCAGGGCTCTCGCGCCAGCTCAGGCCTGCGGGGGTGCAGAAAAGCAGCTCTTGCCGGCCCTGCATGCCCGTGCGGGCCTGATCCAGGGCGCTCAGGCCCCGGGGCTTGTAGGGATTTGAAAGATTTGATTTGCCTGTTTTGGCCCAGGGATTCGGATTTGAATCCTTCCCAAGGATTCGAGGATTCGGTTGGCCCATCCCTACTTTTTACATACCCATTCCCACAATTAAGCCTAGGCACCAACCTCCGTATTTCATGACATTGGCACGATGCTGGCACCACTCCACAGTGATGGCATGATTTGTTGCCCCATGTTAGCAGAACAGCCAGTAACAAACCTTAGAGTGGGGCTGCCTAGGCCCTAGGTGAACCTATCATGGGGTTTTCTGGGGCTGAGAGTTTGTGATGCACCCAAGATCACCCAGTGGGTTTCCATGGCTGAGCAGGAAATTGAATCCTGGTCTCCAGGGTTGTAGTCTAACACTTCAACTGCTACGCCTTTCCCTAAACTGTTACCCTCCAGATGTATTGAATTACAGCCTGTGCTTGCTGGGGGTGATCGGAGTTGCAGAGGGGCACGCAGGTGAGGAAAGCCATTTGAGAAACTCAAGAGTAAGATCCATAGAACAATGGGATTTACTTCCAAGTAAATATGCTTAAGAGGATTACCTTAAGGATTAGTATACCTTTTCTTCACTTTAAGGATAAACATCCCTTTAATGTGGTACAAAGGAAGCCCAGTTGATGGATTTTGCTTGCATCTCTGCATCTTGGCACAACAATTTCTTATGACTGTGGAGAGGACAAACTGTATGTATTAAGAGACAACTTGGTACTGTTGTCACACACCATTCAGGCAAGGGTTAACTTCATGCCAGAGAATTCTACCAGTCTGTGTCCTAAGTGCCCTTTTATCATCAGAGGAGGAAAGCTGGTCTTTCAGCACAGCCGGAAGAGTTGTTTGCAGGCAGTCACCACTTTGCTCCCTTGCATTTTCTCTTACCAGAATACAGCATTTCTGCAGCCGCCATTGCCATCTTCAGCGTCGGCTTTTCCATCATTGGAACAATACTGGTCCTCTTATCCTTCAGGAAAAAGATGGATTATCTCCTGAGACCAGCTTCCATGTTTTACACTTTTTCAGGTAAGACATCCCATGTGGGTATAGCAACATTAATTTCATGGTGTCAGTCAAATTTAGAAAGGGTGGAAATGGATGAAGCAGAAGACTGAATTAACAAAGAGGAAAACAGGACAGGTTTTTCAAACAAGAAACTGTTACTGTTCATCTCTGTACAAGTCCTCCCTAGATGCCTCGTCACTCAAAACTTTCCTTCACTAGGAGAAAGAGTGAGAGCAAGAGCACGCACACATATTTGGACTCCTGTTGTAAAATTGTGTTGTCATCCCATGGTAGTGCTGTGGGTTTCACCATGAGTCGTCTTCTCAAGATGTACAGGCATTGTTTATTTTGGTCTCTGGAAGTTGCCAGCTCAGGCAGGAAAAGTAACTCTGCAGATATATATGCATAAGACTGTGTGTTCCCCATGCACAGAGTAGTTAGGTGGGTGACTCTATAAGGATTTATTCATCTTTTTGGAGGAGAAATTGATGTAGAGCAACAGCAGAGAAAGTAAGGCCTGAGGGCCACATTGGGGGTCCCCAGGGTCCATCAGCAACCCTCCAAATGTTGGCCTTGAAATTTTGTTTTGCAAAAATTATTCACCCCACCCCTTGACTGTGACAAAAACATGGCAAAATTGCTCCTTATACAGCAGGGGATCATTTTTAAAAATGGTGTCAGCATGGTGGTGGTAGGTCCCTCCAAGGTTCCATGAAAGGCCAATGCAGCCCCCAGTCCCTGGTAGTTGCTCACCTCTGCTGTAGAGCTAGGGTGGTAAATTTTACTTACTTACTTATAAGCGGAGCTCTGGTGGGGGCAAATAGCCTAAGCACAAGCTGCAGACTTCTGCCCCTGCTTAGTTCCCTCAAGAAGCACCACCATTTCCTAGAAGTTTTCCAGCCTTGCCCGACTCCTTCTCTCTCTCTCTCCCATTCTAACTCCCTGCCTCAAACCACAGTGTGTTTTCCTTCCATTCACACAGAAATATATCTTCTATCATCTCACCCTGTAACTTAGGGTAGGGAAAAGTGCAGCCTGTGGCCTTTGCTGTCCTCAATTACCCTCACACACCCCTTTTTCACCCTCAGAATGTCCCCCATGTGCTCTAAATGTCAGAGGATGTTTCTGTTGGATTTTTAGCCCCTCCTGAGTTGTTCAAGTCCAAAAGAAGCTTTTCTTCAAAACCAAGTATTTTAACTGATGGTCACAGAAAGGGATCTCACACCATCTTTTAACAAAGAGATGGGAACCTCACAGTTCTCCAGGTGCAGTTAAACTGAAACTTCCATCATCCTTCACCATAGTCTGTGACTTGTTCCTGTTACGCATTGAAGCGTTTAAGAAGTAACTTGTTACTCTTTGCAGCATTGGGACAGGAAAGCATAGTAGTATTTGCTGCACTTCCTGTTTTTTTTCTATTACTTCCTGTTACTATTTTGAGAGAGAAATTGTAAGGACTGTTAAGAGAATAGTGTTAAAATCCCTGTTAAAATATGTCCCTAAAATACCCTGATGGGTAAACTGTAAAAGTGAAAAAGAAGCCATTACTCAAAGCCCCAATGGGCCAAGTCTGTTCTTTCTCATGACAGTACTTATGAATTGTAATGTCATTAGACCCTCATTACTCAAGACAGTAACTAGTTGCGGGTAACTACATTGCTTGTAATTCATTACTTCCAAGTTCTGTGCTAACCATCCTGAAGTAGTGTTCCTGGCAGAGGACATGATCAAATCAGTATCCGTACAGAGAGAAAGAGAGAGGGAATAACACACAAGGCTACTTGTGAGGGCTGTGGCCTCCCATTGGATTCAGCCTGCCTCGGATTACCAGCTGCTGGAGAACCGCAGCAGCAGCTGGCTGTTGGCTTTACGTCTGCTTTGTGGACCTCCTATTGGAATGGTAGACTAGATCCATCCGGGCTCTTCTTATAATGTCCCAGTAATGCAAGGCAACTGGAAGGAAGATACCTGGGATTTAAGTAAATCTTAAACCAATAAAGCCTTAAGCTAATGACTGTCATGTATGTTTTCTTTCAGCTGTACAATCTTTTGAATTTTCCCTTCCCTTCAGGCTTGTGTATTATCGTATCTGTGGAAGTCATGAGGCAATCCGTAAAGAAGATGGTGGATAGCGACGATACCGCCTGGATTGAGTATTACTACTCGTGGTCTTTTGCCTGTGCCTGTACCTCTTTTGTCCTGCTCTTCATCTGCGGAGTTGCTCTCCTCCTCATCTCCTTGCCTCGCATGCCCCAGAACCCGTGGGAGACTTGTATGGATGCCGAGCCAGAACATTAAGCCACTCCAACTCTTATTGCCACTTAAGTAACATCATATTCCCCTCGACTGCAAGAAGGTCAGCTATATTTAGGGATTTTAACAGACCTCTGGAATCAGTGTATGGTGCCTAAAGCATTTTTGGGTAACACCTGTTTATAGAATCAAAGGGGAGTTTAATGCAAAGCAATTTTTTAAGTGTAATGATTGCCAGCTTTAACAACTTTTATAAATAATTGTGCTCTTTTGCATCACCAGTTTGTAATCTCACTCTCTTAATATAGTTGTGAAAGGATTAATGTTAGTCTGGTTGAATTATATCCCATCCAAGAGGGAGGTCCATTTTGTCCAGGAAGGACACCCACTCACTATTGTCAAAGTATGTGAGTGTGTAGAAGCAAGAGATCTAAGCCATATTCTAGTCACCGTGTAAGCCATTGATTCCGTCTGTGTCATCAGAGGGAGACTGGATGAATGAACCAGTGTAAATAATGCTCCTACCAGTTTGAGAATCATATGGTGTTATTAAGTGCCATCATCATCATCATCATCATCATCATCATCATAATTTTTAAAAGTATTTTGGATAACACTGGGACAGAAAAGTCTTCCTAAACATATTGCAACATATTGCTGTTTTGTGGCAGCTTTTAGGACATAGTTCTTGCATAACTCAACTGGTAACTCATTGAGATTCACAACACGAGGAAATGCCAGAGGTGGTGATATCATGTTTACAAAGTAAATAAGACAAATAAGGTAAAGTAAAGTAAATAAGGTCAAGATCCCATTCATTTCTAGCATATTGTCAATGTATGCCAGTGTAGTTGTGCTGGATCCCATCCTTGCAAAGTGGCTACCACAGCCTTTAACTTGCCCATTGTGCAACTTTTGGTTAGCTCCCCATGCTCCAAGTCAAAGAGGAGGGAAGGATTGTGTGTGTGTGTGTGCTTGCAAAATGATTTGCTGCGCTAAGGAGGGTGCTAGGACAACATAAGAAAAAGTGAATCAACAGTATCCGTGCAAGAGTCACATCCATACAAGATTCTAGATCTTGATTTGGTTGAAATGCTGCAGCCTCCTCAAAGGCTCGTCCTTCTGATGGGCTTGCTTATCATAACAGCGAAGAACAAGTGGGCATCCAAATCTTGTTACACTGCAATTCCTATCATCCTTTTACTGTAGAGGTTTGGGATGGTGGGAGTTGCACTTTGGCCTGAAAGGCTATAAGTTCCCCATCCTTGAATTTATAGAGAAGAAGCAACTACCTTTCACTTACACAGAGGTGATATTAGCTTGGAGAATTTTTCATTTTTTTATTAAAGTATTTGTATGTCACCTCCCAGCCTGCCAATACCCCTCAAGTCCTTACAACAAGAAAAAGAAAGGAACTGTTTTAGGACTTATTAGGATTTGTGTCATTGATTTTAAAAAGGCAAGATTAAAAAGGCAAGGCTTAATGCTGCCTGGGTCTAGGATCTTGAATCTAGGACCTGCAAACAGGCTTGGGCTTCAGACCAGCTGGCAGAAAGGACTATGCTGAAGGCTTTCTGAAGCCAGGGGCACCACAAGCCATTTGTGGTAGACAACTGCGCAGGGGAGAGAGGACATTTTTCTACCCTATGCCCACCTGGTAGACCACGCTATCGCATGTTGGTACATCTAAGGTGTTGTGATGTCACCTCTGGCTGCCATTTTGGCTAATATTCAGACAATTTTTTTTCCAATTACTTTGGTGTTTGGGGGAGGCTTGGGGGCTTCGGAGGGTCAGAGAAAGCAAACCACAGTGGTTTGGGCACATTTTGGATGGTTTTCAGGGCGGAAAAAATCACCCCAAAATTGCCATCAAAATTAAACAAAAAAAAAGACTGGGGGCTTTGGGGAGCTTCAGGGACTGCACTTAGGGGTCTCAAGGTCTGCCTGTTGCCCATTCCTGAGGTGCTGGATGACAGGTCCTAAATAATTGGTGATAGCGTGAGCATAAAAAGTGCATTTAGAACATACTCAAAATACAAAATTGTGGTGGGTGATTTTGTGTCTAATTGTGGGTGGAGTAATAATAAATAATGTGATATTTCTGGTTCTCTGGATCCAGTTTGCAATATAAAGCATACTAATGAGGCAGTAATTACATGAGCAGCATATCTGTAGTGTAATGTATACCTAAATAGAATTTAATGGTGGAGTACCTTGAAAAGTCTGCAGTTAGTATTTATTGTACGTTCAACTCAACTTCTGAAACACTCTGTGTGATCTCCACCAATTGGCTGTATGGTGTCTCTACTCAAAAGCACAATCCAGCACGTCTTAATTGCACAATGCTGTAGTTCTACAAGTAGCTGAAGGCGCTCTTCTTTGAGACACCACCATATTAATTCATAGAAGTTCATTGCAGATTCTGGAAGCCTTGCCTGTCCAGTAAATTTTTTAAAGGTTATCCATTGGTGAGAGATCCAATTTACAGGCAAAGGAAGCGTAGGTTGTAGAGTAAATGTCTGTGTCCACTGACAGCCAGTTTGATACACAGAAAATGCAAACTGGAGCCAAAAAAATCTTAGATAACAACCTACAACTAGTTACAAAATAGGGTGGTATTTTGAGTTCTGACATGATTAAAAATGCCTCTTCATCTTTATTTGAGCTTTGTAGAGTTTCCTTTGTATTTACCATGAATTTCTTTTTGTAACTGCCAATTTTTGGCTATTATCACAAAAAAAATTGTATTTCTTTGGTTTTTAGTTGATCTGGCATACTGAGAACTGCTGGTCCCTTGACCAACCCTGGCTCCTTAACAGTGGTGACAATATCAAAAGCACTCTGCAGTGCCAGCTCTGACATTTCTAGCATACACTACTAGTAATCCATTCTATTGGTTGCCTTTCAGAATAAGTATTGAGCAAGTCAAAGAATAGTCAACTAGCAAACTTGGCTGGAATCCTCTTTGTGGATTACACTAGTATTACTGGGGGATATGCTTGTACAGTTCCTCCCTCCACAGTTATGGGTTTTACCTTCACAAATTTGATTATTCATGAGAAGCTTGAGTGCTCCCCCCCGCAATTCTTCTCCCCACTCCCTTGTGTTTTCCTGGGCATAGAGACAGTGGCAAAGCTTGGAGTGTGTAGAGGGAGGGTGGGAGGGGCAGGGCTACAGTGCATGGGGGCATGGCCACTGTACATGGGGTCGTGGCCAGGGCATGTGGGGGTGTGGCTACAAGCCAGGACGCCCCCAAAACATTGCCTCTCCCCGGGTGCTACTCCACCCCACCCCTGTTCCTACGTCACTGCATAGAGAAGGAAGGCAACCACCAAGACAAAAAGCAATAAAATGGCAGGGAAGGCATGTGTCTGCCTTCTTTCTCCCTTCTGGAGTGCCCTCTCCCATTCCCTGGCACATAAAAGGCAAGGGAATGGGAAAGGGATCACGGGAGGGGGGAGTTATTTACAGTTTTTCCACTTTTGCGAGGGTTCTGCGCCCTGAAAAGTAGAGGGGATACTGAATGTGTACTTTCTTCAGATATTGTGCAAGTCGATCTCTAGTACCTCTTTGCAAACACTTCCACCCCATTGTGCAACAGGAATTGGCCAGGGTCTCGATGCAGCTCCACTTCCTGAACCCCAATGACCACTGATAGGCTACAGCATACACTTCAACTGTCCTGATTTGTCAGGGACAGCCCCCTTCAATCTTTTGTCTTCCCACTTTTTGAGTGGCTTTTAAAATGTCCCAGTTTCTTTTCCTCCTTCCATTTCCCCCCTTTGTCCTCAGCTTACCAAGTGCTGCAAAGTGAGTTCAAACTGCAAAAGTAATTTTCACTCAGTTAACTCACCAACAGAGAGAAGAAGAGGGGGTGCAATCTTGCTCTTCACAGTAGACTCAGGCAAAAAGAAACTGCTGAAGCTTCTCCTAGCTTGGGTGTTTTTCCTTATTAATAACTCTTGCCATCTTGACCATACTCAGATACTGCTTGACCACATGTTCCTGTCTTTATCTGTGAAATGTTGGACGGTATTCTCAGGCACTTTGTCCTCCTAGATGTGTGACAGAAGTGTCCTGGCAGACTTGTGCTTTCTGTTAGCATCAAATGGGATTTGGGTCCTATCTCTCCTCTGCACTCATTATTCTCAAGGATGGTATAGAAAGTACGTCTTATTAGGCAAATCAGTACATACATGGGTCCATTTTAATTATTTCATTTGTCATAATGATAAATAAGCTTTCTGCCCACTGGGCGCTGAAAGTGATGCACAGAATTCAGATAAAACAAAAATGAAAACTGAATGAAGAAAAAGAAAAAAAGAGTTGCCAAACAGTAAAATTTACTTTACTTTACAGTAAAATTAGAAAGTGACACCAGAAACCATGGCAAGCTTGGCAAAACAACATAGTCTTCACGACCCATCTAAAAACATAATAAAAAGGCTAGCCTGGCTGTACACAACTTTTGCCCTAAGCTGCGAGGCTTTGTTGCATGGTAGAATCAGGTGGTGCCCCTACCTTAAATGGCTCCATCATTCACTTCTATGGAGAGGCTTGCTCTGCTGCACTCATAAAGAAGCATACACGAAAGGTTCTTCTCAGTTGTGGAGAATGGATGTTGAAGATCCCACTTATACTGAAGTACATACTGGAATCCACTCAGCACTTTCAGCTGAGTGACCTGTTCTCAGCATTTATGCCCATTTTGAAAAGAGGACCTCATCTTGAAAGCACAACTGTGTCAGACACACATATTCTTCCATATCTACTGGGGGTGGGAGGGTGGCAGGGGGGATGTTTGCTGAGCCGAGAATGTTTTCCATAGGGTTCTGAAATTCTTTGCGTGTGAAGTTTTTCAATAAATTGCCGTATACTTCATATTGAGAAGGAACGCACTTCTTGGGGCAGTCAGAGACATTTCTGAGAGCCTGAGAGCCCACTAAGAAAGTGGCTGCTCTTCACGGGAGGCACGGGCAGTTCTGCCTTAGGAATGTCCTCACATTTCCCAGGGCGGACATGTGTTGGAGAAATGTTAATGAAAGTAAACTGGTCTCAGTCAAGAGAACACCAAGTGTTATGTCTGGAGGAAAGTAAACATAACAACAATTAGAGTTTCTTTGGACTCAACTGCAGCTAGAAGGAGAAGGAGTACATAACAACTGAGGTGCAAATAAAATCTCCATCTGCTGAAGAACATGAAGCGACATCTAAGACAAAGACATAAACGGAAACACATTATTTGACCTTTGCTGTGCTCCTTAGTCCAATGGAGTCAATAATTTCCCACCTTTTCTTCCAGAACCAGGACTCAAGGCAGCTATGGTTTAGAGTCCCTATTTAGACTGAGGGAGGAGGCTGGGGTCCCTTTCACACTATGTAATCATCGCACGATGATTTAACTTTAACTACCATGCCAATATCCTATGGCATTCTGTCAGATTGTAGTTTGGTGAGGCACCAAAGGAGTTCTCTGGCATAGAATTTACCCCTCTCTAAACTGTCAATCACAGGATTCCACAGGATGAAGCCATAGCCGTTAAGGTGCAATCACAGCACCATACAGTTGGCCCTCCACATTTGCTAGGGTTAAGGGCACAGGCACTGGCAAAAGTGGAAAACTCACAAATATCAAAATGTGGGGGGGCGTTCTGTAGGAAGGGGGCCAAGGCATGGTGGGGAGAACGGGCACCCAGGATCCAAACTAGGTCAGAGAAAATAAAGGGAAAGAAAGTGAGTTGGAATGGTGGTTGTATTCTTCCTCATTCTCTCTCTCTCTCTCTCTCTCCCCCCCCCAATCTCCTACCTTGGATGTATGTGGACGGGCTTAGGGAAAAGGCTTGTGGTGCTGGGAAACTGGGCTGAAGCCATCCTTAGCTGGCCAGGCTGGTAGAGGAGGAGGAGAAGGTGGTGAATTTTTAAAGGACTGAGTGGCCCTATCAGAGTCACCAAGAGGGAAGGTTCCCGGAAAAAGAAACTGGGGGGGGGGAGACAGCCAGTAGTTGGAGAAACTCACAAATAATCAAATCTGTGAAAATGGAACCTGCAAATGTGAAGAGCCAACTGTAATTGTGTAGTGTGAAAGGGTCTTGGGCTCCTGCCACTAAATAGAAGAGCCAAGATTAAGTACCTCAAGGAATGGAGGAAAGGGAGGATGTTAGTTGCCTGCCCACACTACAAGCATGGGAAGACAACCACTACTCTTTCTAAGAGTATCTAGGGTGTTCTGAAAGGGGAACAGACTTGGACATGGGGAGTAAATATCTCCTTGGCATAGCTTGCAGCTCAATTCTGTGCTACTGTCCGAATGCAATAAAGTTCTGCAGTTGCGATGGCTGGTAGGCTGAGCTCTAGTTGCTGATTTCATGCATCCATGTACCTGAACACAGGATGGCATTTCAGAAATCATATATTCTGAGCCACTCAGCCACAGGTCACTTCAGGTCAAGCACTTGGCAGTGAACTCACCAACACATACACATATTGAGGAGCTAAGAATAAGATAATACACAATGAAATTTCATGATGTCATACTGAGAAAAAATTGATAGTTGCTCTACATCTTTGCTGCCTTGCTTGACAAGTTAATTTTTTAAAATATAAATCTCCAAGGAAAATTGCAAGCCACTTATTCAACAAATTGCTTTTTGGTAGAAAGATGGATATAGCACTTACAACTAATTGTTTGAGGGGAAAAAATGCGCATTTTGACACATTTTGAGTTTACGGTGAAAGCAAACAAGTCTCTTGGTTTGCAGCAACTATTATATGCTTCACACAGAGGCCCTGGTCCAGTAGCAGTTGTGCCACAAAAAGAGTTGTATGCGACTGATGAAACAGGGGTATGGACAGGCATTGCTTTGACTTTCCAGAGGATGTTGAATGAGGAAATCCCATGGAGGCCTGAATCTCCATTCCAAAGAGAGTATAAATCAGAAGTATCAGCATCTTTATCTAATTTATGCATAAGGAAAGCATGCCGCATGCTCATGGTTTCAGTTATAACTGTATAGTCGTTCTCTTCAGTGTCTGCTCAAGTCCAAATTCTCTCTCTTTGTCACAATTAATATATTTTCAAGAGCTTTTTCTTATCAGTTGAGGAAAAAGAAGATTCTGGGTTTCTTCCTCTTTTCCTGTCGTTTGCATAGCTATTCTACCAAATTGGATTTGGGACTCTTAAGGCTGTTGAGGCAGACTTTTCAACATGTGTATCTGAGATGTCGCCCTGTGCCTTAAACAATCAGGTGTTCTGCACTTGACTTTGGAGGGGAAGGCAAAGCTATGCTTTGTTGGTGCTTTGCTTCAGCCTCTACTTGTTTACTAAAACTCCATACGGAACATTTCTTCTTTGGGTGAGAAATGAAAAGTCTTGCA